>VOQK01009587.1:54117-65012 GCA_015052645.1 Benitochromis conjunctus | reverse complement strand
ATATTTCTGGTGTTTGTTCCATAAATGAAGTGCTTTCAAGGCACCGCAGCCACGGGGTGTCATAACTCATTGTGATTCGAGTCAAGTTATCACACTGAAAAATCTCAGAAAATCGCACTCAAGTGGATGTGCTCATTGTACGCGTTGTCTCTGGAGAGTCCTTTCACTAAAAAGGAATGTTGCCCAACTGGTGTCACTGTGATGTGGATTCACAACTTGTATTTTCTTTCGCGTGTTTATAGAAAGTGAGTTCTGGGAAGAGAAAACTGCAACGATTTGATACGAGCAGGCGTTTTGGACATAATCTTAACTGTATACCACAGCCTAATAATGGAATGCATGAATCTCATGCTGACAGAGTTGCTAAGTGAGCAAAATGGGTTCTTGGCTGAAGAAAAAAGTGAAAACTTGAGCAAAGAACTTGTTGTTATAGGGTCCAAAATTTGGCTCTGGAAAAAGAAGTTTACTGTAAGCTAGTCTGGGGAGGGCCAGTGGTCACTCTCGTCTGGCTTTCATGATATCAGACTTCCTTTGGACTGGTCCAGGGCTTAGCAGAGCTGTTATGTAGTGGCATTGCTGCTGTCTCTGTGCCCAGACTGCCTGAAAGCCCATGTGTCAGGGGGCTCCTTAGGATCTGGCAGAGATGCACAGCTCACACCGATTCAACACTTCTGTTGACAGGCTGTACAGCCAGGTGGAGAAGTAAACACACATGCACACACTGGCAGGGGTAGTCAACACATACACATACTGAAAGTACACACACACAGATGCACAAATGATAGATAAAGTTCAGTCTTCTTAAAAGACACCCATCCGTTTGTTGACCTTCATGACCCCAACCCCCTCCACCCCCAACAGCAGAGTAGCATGAAATGGCTCCAGCCTTTGGAGAGAAGAGCAATGGTTCCTGTTGTCTTGAAGGAAGTTCTCTTGTTTTCAGATTTGTGATCACAATGTGCTGAATGTGTGATTTATGCTAATCTCAAATCTTTGAGCTTGATTTGCAAATATTACGATTCGCTGTCCTCATTATATCTGGTCATTAATTCATTACCATCATTGATTTGTTGTGTTTTTTTACAACATCCTCAAAGCAAAGTATGCTAACTTACAGTTCCATGCAAAAAAATGTGAAATCACCTCTGTTTTTATATTTTGCTAGAAAGAAATTGGAGATATGTACAAGAAATATTTGCAAACATACAGGGAAATACAATATTTACTTCCAATAAACAGACTTTGTACAATTTTTAATACTGAACAATAACGTGACCACCATTCTTCAACACAGAACTGTGAACTCTCGGTCTTCAGACATAGTTCTTCACTGCGTCAATAATGTTGAGGTCAGGACTCTGGCGAGGCCAATCTTTGACCAACCATTGTGTTTTTCTATCCAGGTATGCTTTTACCACATGGGCAGTGTGTGTGATCATTGTCATGCTCATAAATGATGCTGTTTTCATCCCTTCACCACAGGCTGAAACCATGACTGAACCACCACCGTGTTTTACAGATGTCTGTGGACACTCACTGTTATCTCTCATGTGGCCTCCTCTGTGCATACTCACCACAATTTGAACCAGAAATTTAAAACATGAGTTTTCAGCTAACAACTCTTGAGGAAAAAGATGTGCAAAAATATTATTTTATCTCGACCTCTTATTTTTGGATTTAAAAAAATAAAAAGATTCAACTAAATAAATGATTTGTTTGTGTGACAGGCTGCTAGAAACAAAGTGCTTAAAGATATAATTTAAAATGAATTACTTTCTATGTTACAACACTGGTTCATCCCTGGTGCTTTTTTACGCTTGAGTGACTCATAGTTCGGTGTTTAAGCTTCATGCCTTAATAAACAAAATCTTCTGAAAATGGTCAGATCAACGGCCAGGTACAATGTCTGGATTTAAAATGAACAAAAAAAAAAGATAATATCCAAAGGAGAAGAGAATTATTCCCCAAGACCACTTTAAAAATGACAAAGTCTGGTTCCTTGGAAGCGAAACCTAAAATAAAACAAATAAATGAGCAATGACTCGAGATTTTAGCTCAGCACCATAACCAACAAATATGCATTCAGTAAAAAATGTCACAAAACACCAACGTCAGCATATGAAAACCAAACAAAACTCAAAGAAATATGGCAACATGTGTTACTTGAATGGCTGCTGGAACGATTAGGGCTCAGTTTGAGTTCTTTCACACACAAAGACTCACACGGGGTTTATGTGACTTTAATACTGCTGTGGCTTTTTTAGTGATGTAGTTGATGACTTACTTACCCTTATTGTGAGTTACACATGCACCGAATGGCAGCTCGTAGATGTGAAGGATTCCTCTGTGACCATGAGACCACACACTGACTTACAGGAAGTTTACATCACTCATACTCTCATGTAGCTGCTCATGGTGGATGATCATGCAGTGGTTTACCACAGCCTTTAAACTCCAACACACCAGTGTTAAAGACTGCAGTTGTTTTCCCATGTTTGCTAATGTTGTCAAGGAATATTAGTCACTGGAGGCAGCGTTTCTATATGACAAGCAATCACTTTTTTTCTTAATATTTTTCACCTTGAGTTTGTTATTCATTTATGTGTTATGTATTTAAAGCTGTGTATTTATGATGTGGCACTGAAGGTAAAAGCAGTTTCCTTTCCAAAGCTCCTTGTTGATTTGTTTAAGGACTCTTCAACATTTTAGCTGTGAGTCAGCTACCAAAAAAGTGCCGTGACAAGTTACACAGTGTTGTCTAAAAAGATGCTTGTTTGTTGTCTTGAATATTTTTTTGTTTGCACTTAACTTTCTTGAATATGGTGAAAAATAATTCAGCATTGATGAAATCATTACTATTACATTAGTAAGTTTAAGTAAGCTTTATGTCCTATGCAGGTTGATTTCACAGAAAAAAAGGAATATAGACAAAGAGAGAAATCCAACAAGCCTATAGAAGAGCTACAATTTGCAGACCAGCTGACAGAAATGTAAGAACCTGTTAAATATAATTATTCAATCCAGGAAGAATCATCAGTATTATCCTTAAATGGTGTATTTAGAACAGTTGAACCTCAATCTATGCAGGTCCTTGATACCTGTGTTTTCTCTTCCATCTCAGCCCTTCTGTTCTCTTAGTGCTCTTTGTTCCAGCCATCTGTTTATTTACACTGATTTATTGTCTGTTTTTATCTCCGTGCTACAGCGAGTGCCGCTGCTACGATATGCAAATATATGAGCAGCTTTGTCTGCAGCAAATAACAGCATGATCCCAAGTTTGAACTGATGATCAGGAGTCATAACAAGGCTTAGAAAACAGCATGATGGTCTTTAAATGACATTGCTGTGGATGGGGAAAAAAAAAAAAGAAGCCTTTAAAGGGGTTTGAGTTAGAAGTTTATGGTTTATAGATTGTTATTTACCTGCTGTACCCGCAATAATCCTCAGCCCTTTATCTGCCTTAGAAAGAGAAAGGCATTTGGCACTCATTCCCTGTAGGTTTGCTGCTGAGCAGCTTTGACAAATTAAACTGAATGAGAGTGAATCACCACGAACACATAGGACAAAATAGTTAGACACATACATGTACCTTAACCATTCCCCAAAAGCCTGCTGTTACTCGGCTAATGATCCTGCTCGGTCCCCAAGTCATTTCTATTACTGGGATATGCTTTATTCATCCATCATTGGCTGCTTGGTGATGCAGGGTGGCAGGGTGCATAAGTGGCCCCGCACTTCCTTTCTCTCAGCCCTCTGTCAAAATCACCTCCACCCCCATCCTCCCTTTTATCTCCTCTGTCCTTCTGTTTTCCTCTTGCTCATCTATGGATGGTTTATGTGGAAGACTGGCTAAAGTAGAGCAGGCTTTATTCTCTCCTTCTGTGTGGGTTATAGTACTTGCCTCAAAAGGGACAGGGTTTGCTGATGTGAAGGGGAACAATTCCCCAAATGGAGTGCACATAAATATCATCGTAACATTTTCACTGAACACGCGTCTCAATTTTTGGTTTTCGGTGCGCAATTAACCAAAGGTTTGTCCCGGATTTGGAAGCGGCAACTCTCAACATTAAAGCTGGTACACAAAGTGATTTGGCTAATACATAGCAGTTTCAAGTTCACTTTGCTGTGCTTCAGTTTACCCTGTCGGTCTCACGTAAAAGCCATCAGTGCCTTCCCTTTGTCTCTAGAGGGAGCCTTGCCAGTTATCCGTGAATGTAAAACTAGCCACACTTGTTTGTTGGTTTCGGGGGAGTTTCTAAGCAGTATTGTATTTCAAACCGGAGCCTGTTTTTCCACATTGAAGACTGATGATATGTGTCATTGCTGAGAGTCACGCTGCCGGTTTAGCAGAAGCTGAGGTTGGAGATAATCATCTGAACCTGAAACTCTGTTTCTGCCACTTGATTGACAAGAGTGAATTTTTGCTGTCCTTTGCAACCACGGTTGAAGCCATTATAAAGGATGGAGGTTTGAAGTTGTGGTGTCTCACTGTGAACTAGTATCACGTACACGAGCTAACATCCAAGCCTCGGAAATGGGGATAGAGAGTATTGTCTTTCTCCCTTTAAAGATTTAAAGCGAGAGGTTCACCATAAAGGGTTTAGAGTGACACCGAGACCTACATTCTCTTTAACGCTGTTTATCTGAGAACAGGTGAACAAAGTTGTCTCAGAATTGTGCCATCGTGTAATTGTTGTGTAGCACTACGATTGATCTGGGTTTTTAGTGGAATCTCCAATTCTCAGTGTTGTTGGCCACATTTGAGTATGTGTTTAAGAATAAGTTAACAGGAGGAAGAGGTTCGCCCAGTCTCTCTGGGAAAAAGGTCTGACTTCCTTTCTGCAGTTTAGCGGTATGCATGTGCACGTTCATGCTTGCTGCAGTGTGAAATAATAATCTGTCAAACATACAAGCCTAAAGCTCTGTTGTGTGTTTGTGATTAGTTGTCAGGCTTGCGTTTTCTTTCTGCATCTCTTTGATCTGCCTCACATCCAGTATTCTCTGCTGTTTTGTTTTTTTTTTGTCTCTGTTTCTTTATTAATTCTGCACCAAGGTGTGTCATGAAGTCTATTTTGAGACCTCCCTGCCAATCCTGTGGAATCAAAGGCCATTTGATCCTACATTAATAATATATTTTCTTCGCGATAGGCCTGTTTAGTTTCTCTGCTTGAGTTATGACGAGTCGTCAAGTCACTCATAAACAAAGCTGCGAAGGCAATGACTTCATTTTGAAAAAATGTACGTAAGCGGCAATATGATATTAATTCTGCTCTTATTCAGTAATGTTTGCCTTTGTGTTCGGTAGGTAAGAACATGGGTGAAGACTGTGGAAGTGCATGAGAAATGAATGCTTTTTGGTGGAAAAGGGTGCCTCGGGAAACTCTGTAATGAGGAAGAAAAGGCATTTGACATTTTCTGTCGCGGGCTACAGGCTGTTTCACTTCAGAACAGGAGAAGAATAATGGGGGGGAGAGGAGGAAACAGTGAGGAGGTTTAGAATGAGAGATCAGGAAGAAGGACTACAGGAAAGAAAAAGAAAAGGATTAGGAGGGGGAGAGGTCTAGAGCTAAGTCCTACGCCCCATCTGGAAGGAGATCAGCCATGCGGTCTGGTAGTTGTGGGGAGGTTTATATTAAGCCATACGCAGCTCCACTGAATTACAGCAAATTGCAGATAATGGCTAGTCAGAAATGTCACAACAATCATGTGTTGATTAGCGCCACTTCAGATACTCAGGAGTGTCTGTCTCTGTTGGGCCATTAAGCTGGAGTGCAATAGTTGGTGGACTCTGAACTTCAGCTTACTGTACTGGTGTATAGTTTGCACACACAGATAAACAAGTTGTTAGTAATACATTTGTATTTACTGGCTCCGTTTTTAACATCGAAATAGAAAATTGGTTTCCCGCAGCGTAGCGAGGTAGCATTTGATGGCTTTTTCTTTATCAAATTATATATCTGTTGTGTGTGTGTATCTGTCTCTATAGTATGCCTTAGTATGCATGTTTCTGTGTATAAGTGTGTGGGTGCATTCCAATATTTGTGTTTCTGTCACTTATCAAAGTCCAAGTGTTGACTTAAATCCAACCAGTCCTCTGTAGATTACTTCATTACACTCTTCTGGCATTGTTTCTGCCATTCATCTTTTTTTTTCAGCATCACTAGGAAAATATATTAAATTAAGTTGCTTTTAAAAAACATAGTTGCCTGAGGCATTTGAGTGATGAATGCATATTTACCTTTGGACCACTTGGACTTACTTGCACTCATGTTTTGGAGCGTGAAAGCATGGTCTGTGTAAATATTCCAGTACAAATCTAAACTGAAACCAAGCTCAAGTGTTTGCTTATCGGTGACAGCTCACAGCTACAGTGTTATTTTAACATTTCAAACATTCCATCCACTTCCAACTCTTAAGGCAGAAACAGGAAGAAGACACCTGTCATGCACCATAAAACAGTTTATTCTCTAAGCCATGCTCCTGCTCACTATTTCAAACAATTTTCTTTGAGGAAATTCTCTTAATAGCTTAGACTTTGTCCTGAAGTCTGGGCATTGGTTGTTGGCTGGAGAGCCATGTTCACATGTTGTTGGTGTGGATGTCAATAATGTGGGATTAGAACAGACCAGCACAGCATGAGAGTAGCACGTGATTTTAAAGCACATCTTATATTTAATGTTTCTGCCTATCATGAGAGATTACCTCTAACCGTTGAGCACAAGTTAGTCATGTGATGGTTTAAGTCGCGTACTGTGCGCTGGTCTGACGGTCACATGCTAGACGCCGGGCTAGACTTGCTGCCAATGTGTGGTGAAAAAAAACAGTGGCAGTATTCTCAAACGTCACTGCACAGTGGCATTAATGGGACGAGATTCTGGTTGAAAACCACCCAAGTTATACAAAATCCCACCGGTGCAATTAACCTGTTTGTTTGATATGGCTGTGCTTTGAAATGACTCATGAGAGAGTTTGTCTCATGAGCAGTTTTTGCCAGAAATGCTGAAGTAAAATAGTTGAAAAAAGAACTTTTCAGTGCAATTTTTAGAGAGCGAGATGGGCAGAGAGCAGCAGGCTGATGAATGACAGATTGTATTGTTTGATAAAATCTGCCCTGCATGGGAGGCATCAGTGTGACAGACCTTTCATCCTTACAAATATCCTTGTGTCTTTGACAGTATTAGGTACTGGCCACAGAACAATGAGATTCTTGCACATTTGGTGATCCTTAACTCTGCTCTGCTCCGTTGACTATCCAAGCCAAGAGGAGTGAATCACATGTAGTGACACCCAGTCACCATGACTGCCTTTGGGTCAAGAACTCTTCACTCAGTCAAAGTTGCACACTTTGTTATGCTCAGGGGTGATATTACACAACCTAAGGAAATATCACTCTTGAGAAAGGGAGGGAACTGAGGGTGGGCTAGGGGAATCTATTGTTCTCTTGATCCATGTTCAGACTTCAGGGAGGGAGGAAGCACTTTGGAGCTAACCATGTGTTTGTGTGTGTGTGAGTGTGTGTGTGTAGAGGGCTAGCTCAGTTCGGAGAAGTTTAGGGTTGTGTCTGGTGCTGTGCGTGCCTGGCCAAGGCTCGTCTTGGGGGTCAGGAAGAACAACAGAGGAGTGTTATACTGCACGCTGCTGAAACCCAGCTGGGGCAGTACTTAACCCACATGCACATACACGCCATCAAGACAAGCATACTGTTTTGTAGTTCAGTGAGCACAGTGCCAAGTCATTGTTAAGTGAACTATGGATTAGCGTACGTATGTGTATTGGAGGAAAGGGCGTACACATGTACTAGTTTGTTGTGACTGTTTGTTAGGAGCAGCCGCTCCTGTAAGCAGATTTATCCATGTGTTTCACGTATGAAGCGTTTGTGTGAACCGAAGCATGAATTTTGCGTGCATTCTGTCTTTGTGTCTCTCTCGCTTCATTTGGCCCCTTAGATTTTACCTAATAAATCCCAGTGGCAGTTTACTGATGTAGAACAATTAAATGAAAGAGTCTGGCGTACTTTTACTGTAGTCTTGCAATAACAGGTGTGTGTCCAGGTCTGTGTACAAGTGTGCTGATTAGATCTGGCCTCTATCACGCACGCTCGGAGGCAGCTGTAGTGAGACAAAGAATTGTCTCTGGATTCTAGCAGATCTGCCAGGCCAGTTGTGCTCCAAGGCCTGCTGATTTCAAGGCTTTTTTCCACGCATGCCTCAGTGCTGCCTCACTCCCCGTTTCCTGACGTGCTTCTCTGAACATGGGTTAAAAGTGAATGCGGAGCTGTGAATCTGAAATTGGTATCCTCACAGGCCTTTATCTGCAATGCTCAGAACTTGTATAGGAAATTTTTTGATTTGACACACTAAACTGTGTCATTTCTAAGTTTGTGTGTCTTCCTGTGTACTGTGTCCACTGGCTAGTTGTTGCCTGTTTGGATATATAGAATTTGCAGCAATGTGTACTGTTCTCTTGCAGTATTGATCAGTGCTCTTAATTACTGACTAGCGCTGCAGTCCTCTGCTGTGCTTAAAAAAAAAAACCCTCAAAACTTTAGACGAAAAATATAACCCAATACTGACCCTAGTGCAATCATATCATCCTGTGATGTAACACAGCTGAGGACATACATAGTAATCAGAATGTTCTCATTTTACCAAAAATCAGTTTTTCTTCTGCCCTGCGGTCTTGTTCTGCACTTCAGTTCCTCACATTCTTCTTACTCTTTCTTAGTTAAAATATTCAGAAACACTGGATATTTTAGAATCATGAAAAGCTCCCGTCTCCCATCAAGCTTCTGTCAGTGTGTTTACGCAACCACTCTGATATCTTTATCTACCTCTGCCCAGAGCTTCCCAAAGCTGTCAGCCCTCAGCTCAGCCATCCTCTTCTTTGTCCTCCTGCTGCACAGTGAGATGGAAACAAACAAGTCTGAAGCCTTCACTTGAACTCCTTTTCAAAACTTGTATAAAAGTTTGCATACTAACTTCATGACACTTTGGTCATTTGTGGAATCTGAACATTGAGAGGAACGATTAGCGGGAGAGGCACTGAACATTCCTGTAAGTGCATGCGTCTGAACAATAGTACTTAATGTTTGTGTGATCTACACTGTGCACTCCAGGTAGCAACTGAACAAAATATCTACTGCTTGACAGCATTTAATCATTAAAACAGGGAATGCTTATTTTCCAAGTATTTTTATTTGCTTTGTTACTGGTCAAAGGTCATGTATTTGCTAAGTAGCCACTAGAAGTCCATTTGACTTTAATTATTTAAAAGTTGAAATATTCCATCATTCTTCACAGTGAGCTTTTAAAATATTCAAAGCTTTAAGTGCTGTAGGGAATGTGCAGCAGTAGGTCACTGATTAAGAACAAGAAGCAACTTCTCCTTACTGCTGATTTGTTATAATTCATGCAAATGAGGAGGAGGAGGGAAAACACAGCTAAACTGATTCCATTCTTCATTTTTTGGATAGGGTACAGCTACATCTACAATGCTAATAGAACATGCGTTACAGCAGAAATGTGTTTCACATCAGAAAGTGTAACCTTATCAGTTAGAACACTGCAGTCTGAATACTGTACGTATGGAGGGAAAACCAAATGTAAACAGTCTTTAAATTAGTTTTTGCATTTGTGTTCTACACAATAAAGATTTCATAAACTTTTTGTTGCACATTAAGTGTTAGCTACAAAGGCAGTATTGATTTTTAGTGCTTTTTGAGTTTATGAGTTTATTGTAATGGCCAAGAATGTCTTTGCAAGCTTTACTGCTTTGCCAACAAAATAGAAACAAAATTTAAAACAAAAAATTCTTTGTTGCTAAAATAAGCACCTCTGATCAGACGTTCGATTCAAAGTGTAAACCTCACTGAGCTCACTCAGTTCCAAGGCGTAGTTATCAGGCCAAGTTAATAAAGCTGCCACCAGGTGTTTGTTTTTTTGCTACATTTCTACTTGGAAAAGCAGTGCAATAAAGTGTACATATCTCGTGCAGGAACAATGTGCTTTCAGCATTTTTGAAAAGGGATAAATTAAAAAAACGGTTTTAAATAAATATCTGACTACATGTACTGACCACTGGGCTCTGTTTTCTGTTTTTGTGATCCAAACAAAAAACAGGTGTTTTGTATGGGATCAGATGTACTCATTTCACACAAGTATTACCAACACAACCAGTAATCTTCCACTCCTCATCCCCTGGTATAGTTTTGCAATCCTAAACTCTTGAGCGTTTCTCTTGGCAACGGGTTTTTGTGACCTTGGGAGGATTGGACACGAGCATTTGAATAATGCCATCTGCAGATGAAAGAAATCTGCAGGGGTGTCAAACATAAGGCCCGGGGGCCAGAATTGGCCCAGTAAAGGGTACAATCTAGCCCACTGGAAGGCTTTGAAAAATGTGAAGGAGGGCTTAAGTTATTAGACTTTCAAGTCAAAGTTTTAGCTTTTCCTGTTGAAAAAGATTTCCCCCATGGCATACCAATACGAATGTATTGAAGTTATTGATAAACAGTTTTTTCCATTGACTAAAGAAATTTCAGGGGGTTTTTTTGTTTGCTTGTTGTTGTTGTTTTACAAGGGGTCCACATACAAAAGCATAGTCAATGAGCTGCACCTATCAAAACCTTTGACAGACTCCTTTAGTTTACTGAAGCAGCATTTCTTTATCATGTAGAAGAATTGAGACATACTGTTGAAATTGCACTTCTTTTTCCTACATTAAGATATCACAAGGATCAGATGTGTAGTTAAACTTCTTTACACTGACAGAAAGGGTAGTTTCACTGGTCTGGCCCAGTTAAGATCAAAGTGAGCTGTATGTGGCTCATGATGTACGGAGTTTGACACCCCTGGTCTATAGACTCCGGGATAGCTTTGTTCAGCACTAATGTGATT
>VOQK01009587.1:32704-44429 GCA_015052645.1 Benitochromis conjunctus | reverse complement strand
TGACTTGATGGCTCTCCACCCTCTTTCCCCATACTGTTTTTTTGCCTCTCATTTTTCTCAATAACACCAGCAACACTGGTGGCAGCCAGGCACGGTGAAATACAGACTGCAATTGGATGAAGTGCAAGGCTCCCAGAAAGACGTGAGCAGGGTGAAAGGATTGGGAGCCCCATGCCAGGCAATCTCCCTGATAATGGAATGTGGCCGTTCAACAACATTCATAAATATTCAGATGAGGCAAAATGAGGCTGCCCAAGAGATTGTGTGGTGCAAGCTGTCAGCGGCATGCGTAAGAAGAAACAACAGCAGCGTAGCCGTGCTGGTGTGCTGCAGGGAAGAGGCCAGGATTTCTTTCTGCCATGTAGCGAGAGTCAGGAATGCGGGGGTGATATTGTTCGTTTTGTTGAGCTTTGTTTGATTTTTAAATATGAACCATGTTGAGCATATCTCCTCTTTCTGAATGGGTAAAACAAACAACCCACTGACTCCGAGAAGTGATGTATGCGGGCCCATTGAGGCCTCGCTTCACCTCAACAATTGGCATACACTGCAGTTTCCCCTCAAAGTATGTGTTAGAGCCACAATTACCATGGTAGTGGCTAGCCACATTTGAACTGAAAAACTCCAACTCTGTGGGTCGTGGATAAATCCTGGAATCCTAATAACTAAGAGATTGTCTGCAGGATAACAGCAGCTGGAAAAGAGTCATATTTATAGAAGTAGTCATACTGGCCTAGTGTTTGTGCAACCATTTGTACACATTTCCAGGATTTTAGCTTGCTTGGATTCAGAAAACATTAATATCTAATATCACAGCAAGACAACATTGACAGAGCTCTCTGTTAAACACATGAAAGGCATTTCCTTTGTTGATCCTCATAATTAGTTGTGATGCTTCAGTACTAGAGCTGGAACTTAAAATGAGTTACGTACAGCAGTCTAACTTTAATTTAGAGTAGCTGTACACAATCAGAATATAAAACCATAATTGCGTATACACACAGTAGTCTGTAACCTTGTCTGGTGTTCTTGTTCTTCTGTCTGTGAGAGCTTTTTTGTGTCATGCCTTTTTGTTTTTTCTTGTTTTGTTTTGGGTTGGGTTTTTTTTTTGTCTGGCAGCTCTAGTTAGATGTAGAAGTTTGCGCATGGTCATGAAACGACTCAACGCGCAAACAAAATGGGGAGACTACACAGATAATGGGGTCTGAAATGATCAAAATCCATTAAATTAAACTCAAACAAATTGTGGAATGTCTGGGTCAGTCATGTGGCGAGTGTGCAAATACAAGTACATGATGGAGGTAACTGAAAGAAAGTTAAACAATAACTAACAAAACCCAAATCAACGTCACTCCTGTTTGCTGAGGAAAAGAGCGGCAAAGGTTAGAATTAAGCCTTCTTCTTAGCAATTAACCTCAAACTCTACTTCCAGTACAAAACCAGTAAGATAAGGCAAAGAAGTAACAGCGTCGAAAGTGTCTTTACAGCACTGAACATTATCTGTTGTGCATGAAATCAGATTTTTCTTAGTTTAGCCCCTCTTTACTTAATCTCTTTGTGCTTAGGACAAACTTATGTTTAGAAAACGGGAGAATAAAAGCCATAAAAACGCTGTTAACTGTTAACAAAACACTGTTGTCGAATGAAAATCATTTAGTTAAGCTCACCATCATGGGTAGTTGGGATCAGACTGATTACAGTATGTTATGCCTGATTATTGTAACAGGATCTCTGATGATAGGGATTAGAGGCAGTGAACCATTTGGCAAATGTTTTCAATGCTAGTAGCAGAGCTCTAGAATTTACTGTATTAGATAAAATTGTAAGTTTGGCATTGATTGCTAGTAAATCTTGTAAAGATATTTATGGGCCCAGCAGGATGGATTTGGCTGATAATAGAAAACAGTCTCGGGACTAGATATAACATCCATACTGTACAGAGGATATCAAAAGATTTTTGTGATCTCCTGACTTTCTTCAGCAACAAAATAAAATAACAATTGTACTTTGTTCAATATTTTGGCATTGAAACTAATGACATGTTATGAGTATAGGCTGTTTTTGATGCTAATCAGTAAAAATTAACATGCTCACGCACTAGGCTGACCCGGATCCCACAGTAATAATTTCACCTGATTCACATCAGCATATTAGCATTGTCATTTTGAGCGTCTTAGCAGCTTGATCTTAAAATTTGCTCAGAACAAAAGACGAGCGTAGCCATAACGAGGGATTAGTTTGTGAATTCCTTTTGAAACCGTAAGCAAGCACGGAGGACACAGTCGTGCTCCACTGGTTGTTCCCATCTAACTATATGAGCATTGTCATTCTTAATTTGATGCTATTTTCTTATTGAGTAAAGCGGTTGATGTATGTGATCAAGAAATAAAGGTAAACACTTTCACTCTGCTTCCCTCATGATGAAATTACTTAATGCAACACTTATTATCAGGTGAGCAACCAGAAAGCACTTTGAGAACCACTAATTTGAAACAAAGGCTGATCAACAATGGTTAACCCTGAAACTGAATGTTAATGCATAACGTCTGCCAATCCTTCTAATGCACATCACTGGGACTTTTGCTGAAAGCTCTTTAATGCAGCCAGTCTCACTCACTGAGACTGATGTAACATTTAAAATAATGAGGTGAATAAATCAGACCACCTTGTGCCGTAAATCAACAAAAGCAGAGGAATGCGCGTGTTGTGAATTTGCCTTTTTAATGCATCTGTTGACATTTTCTGGTCTCTTGGTTGCTAATGCCAGTAACTTGACTCACTAATTCTGTGCTAGTCATAAGACGGGGAACGTAGAGTGGCCGCAAGTAATACTAGATATTCAGTTGTCACCCAGACATAGAAGTGTGCAGCTTTTCTAAACAAACCAAGGGCCTTTGTCGAAATAGTGGGGTAACAATTGTTGGACTGCATTATTACATTTGTGCTGTGTGTGTGTGTGTGTGTGTGTGTGTGTGTGTGTGGTTAAGTGGTTAAGTGAATTGAGGAAAGGGGATATTATGGATGATATTTTTGTAGACCACTGTGGTGTGGCTGTTCCTCTGAACTTTTTTGTCTTTTTGTTTAGTCAAACAGTCTGCACAGCTCTGCTGCGTCTACAATATCCTACATTCCTTCCAAAGCTAACCACCGCTTAATCTCTATTTTTTTTTTAAAAGCAGTTCAAAAAAAATCTAGGCAATATTAAAAACAAACAAACAAAAAAAAAAACCTAATTCCATTTTATTATTTTTATAAAAAAGCCCTACTTACTGTGGGACATGCGGTATGGGCTGGCACCTAGATAAAGCAGATCAGCTGGCATGGAAGAGGTGTCCATGTCCAATCTCTGTTTGCCCTCTGCAGCAGCGTTTTGTTGTTAACTATCTGCTCAGCCTGCTGTAGGGAGAGCAAAAGAATGAGGAGGAGGATGTAAACGAGAGAGAACGAGGTGCCAAGTGAGTCAACGTGCCACTCTGTCAAGGACGTTTGCTCCTTTGACAACGAGGACATCTTTGGTCACACTGCACTGTGTGTATGCGTATGTACGCAGGGCAGAAGCTGTCTGAGCCTTCGGGTCGTTGCTTTGTGTTTATTTTTAGGTCCTAACCACTATAACTGGCCAAATCTCCGGGTTTTAGACTATCAGCGGGCATCAATTAGAAAATAGGGGGGGAAAGGCAAAAGAGCTCTTCGGCTGAGCGGTGACTTCTGTTGCATAATGATGGGTCACTAGTCACTCATTAGCTAATGGTGGCTATCAGACTAGGAATTAAAACCCATTTTAACACTTAATAAGCAAATGCACTTTTGACTGGAATAGTAGTGTGTTATCATATTTCTGCAAAATACATTCATATCTCACTATTTAATGATAATAATACTGTTTCACTCATTAAGAGGCATGTAAGCTGGAGAATGTTAATGGGACAGATGACCGCGATGTTATGGCTCATTTGCTGAACTTTGAGTTCCTTCGGTGATCAAACTAGAGGACTTTAAAGCTCCAGGCTATTTTTTGGCTCTGCTCATATTTTGCATTAACATGGATCTAGGGTGATCCAATCAGAAGTGCACCCAAGGATGCATTGCAGACAACTGAGACTGAATTCAGATTATGTGCAAATATGTCCTGGGTCATACTGAAAAGCTTCCCATTCAACTGATGAGCCTGCCTCTAATGAACAACAGCTAATGCATTTAGAGTCCTGGACCCATCAGGTATGGTAGTACTCACACTGGTATTAGCCATTTTTCTTCTTAAGGATTGTTGGTCAATGGGGCAACTAAAAATTAAGTCATCTGAGCTGAGTGACTCTCTCACCTATGTGTTTAATAGGTTGGGTTGCAGGACTTAATAGTGCATAATGGGAGGTTCCTGCAGTTTACTATGCGTTAATGGTTGTATACCTGTTTGCAAGGTTATCCTGTGCAGGACTGTGACATTTGGCCTCTGCAAAAAAAAATGTAAGCTACTTGTTTATTTGTGGGAAGTCATATCTGCCTTTAAGTGGTTACGCAAGAGTGGCGCAGAGACGCACAGGTGTGAGCCAGATTACCTAAGATGCATGTTAATGCCAGACATGAAGAGGGCTTGTGAATCGTGATTCTGCAATGTTATGACCTCTCAAGATAGCCGTAATGAGACTTTTTATGATGCAGATACAGACTTTGAGTGATGTTTGGAATAGAAGTGCGCAAGGGGAAAGAGGGCATAAAGGTTTTTTTAAAAAATGGCCTCTTTCAATGCAATGGACAGGAACAAGATAACCGGAGAATAAAAAAATAAATAAAATCTGGGGACAGAGAGAAGGGTAAAAGGAAGAAAGGCACATCATAGAGGTGGTAAGAGCTCTCAGTGCTGCCACAGTGCAAGCTGAGTGACAGCATATCAGATAGCAGCTGAATTGTGGCGCCCTTGCGTAACTCCTCTGCCACGGCTGTCACAGCATGACTGGGGTAAAAGACGTTTTTTTTTTTTGTTTTTTTTTTTCATGTGAGTACAAGGTATAAATAATACACTCTATTCTACAGTTATTGATTAGAGCTGGGCTATAGCACCCAAAATCAATTTCAAATTTATCTGGGTAATAATTAATTTAACAATTATCTTTATAGTTATCATTGCACACAAAATCAATCATCAAATACAACATTTTGTATAACTTACGATCATGTAACGGGAAATGGATAACAGTTATCTGTTTGATTTGTTCTACTGGTATTAATTTATTGCAGTGTTTGGTCATGGCCATCAAGGGGAGCACTTTTTATTCTATTTACTTTAGGAAACAGACATTTTTCAATAAACATTTACTGCAGTGCACGCAATCGTTTGAATGTTACCTCATTTGTAGGAATGAACAACATTGTGGATATATTGAATAATGTAACCACTGTGAGCTAGATGTTGTCGAGTTGCATTGCACGGGTCTTTATTTCTTCTCTCTTTACATCTGTTAGTCACTGACGTACCGTGCAGGCAGGGAATGTTTTGTTTTGACTCTTTAGCCATCAGCATGGATCTTTACATTCAGCGCTTTCTGTCTTTCTATATCTGTGCTCATTATCTCTCATGGCCTGCTCACCCTTTCTTTCTCTACCACAAATGCCCGATCCACTATTGACAGGGTTGAGAAAACAGTCTAGTGGTGTGTATAATTCCAAAGTGGTTTCCATAATTAAACAGCGACTTGACACTAATTAGTTCTAGCAGTTGATAATACAGCCAGCCTAAATTATTTTACAGTGCCCTCTATTTAATTAACCAAATGGACTGATAAATAAGGAGCTTGTTTGCGTTCCACCCAGCTCTGCATTTGTTAACCAACTAACTTTTCTTAGACTTGCCTTCTAATCTTTTGGCTAATGGCTGGCTAACCAAGGCACTCTACCCATCAAAGATAGTGCTTTTAAAACAGCTCAGACACATTTCTTTGACCAAGTTACTGAATGTAAGGTTGTGATGTTTAACAAACCTTTTTAGACGTGGTGGGAAATTTGTTTCCTGCAGGTTAGCCATTCCATAACATTTGGTCCATTCTTAATATCTCAATAACTACTGAGTGAAATTTGGCACAAATTCAGAGGATCTGCAAAACTAAACACACTCCCATCTGTGTCTACATGCTGGCGTGCTAAATACAAGCTGTATCTTATTTTTTGATGTCAAGAGGTTAACATTTCTTTTTGTAAGCATGTTACAACGTTATTGCTTGAAATTTCCCAAATTTTCAAAAATGACTTACTCTCTTATTCCCCTCTATTTAAGGATTCATCTCGTGGCCAGCTCTGAGGTTCACCTGACTCTTGACCTACAGTGTATGACCTTTTAACTACCCGTCTCTAGAGACGCTCCTTCTAGAATCCCATTTCACGTGCAGTACACATCCGTTTCCAGTTGATCATTAAGACTGCAGCACTGCACTTGTCTGACGCAGTCGACTGGTTTAGTTTAGACTGAAAAACAACCTCGTCGTGTGGCGAGGAATGATTCCTGCCTTCTCTCAGTTTGTAAACCAAAGTAAACTTTTCTACCTCCCTGTAGCATAAAATCAAGTAATTTGTGCTTTTTCCTGTTTTATAATTCGACAAGGCAGCACGGCATGCAAAATACTCTTTCTGTGAAGCTCAGAAAAACCAGTAGGGTCCCCCAGGAATCTGCAGGTACTGTTAGACCCTGCTGTATGCCACTACTTAGGCTGCACCCACAGCCCTATCTGTCTGAAAAGTCCTTGGAGTCGCTTTTCCCTACTTTGAAGCCTTTTGCAAGCTGTCAGCTTCAGAAGGCAACAGATTTGCAACAACAGCAAACGGTACACTTACAATGATTTTTAAACCCTTTACAGTGCCTTGCATCAACGGTGGTACCATAGACTCCTATGTGACGGATAGTCCTAGACAGGTGTTGGACGCACTCTGGAATGTCGGACCAAATGTCTCACCCATATGACGAGTGTTGTGAGTTGTTTGTGGAATATGTGCTGCTCACACAGTACCTTTTTGAAGTTCAGAGCTACACAACAAACCACAGAACTAAAGAAACTCTCCCAAGCTTAATCAGAAAAGCCTTAGCAACTGGGATCTTATTGTATCTTAAAGGGGAAAAAAAGCTGTGACTAAGCTCAATAATTCTCATGCAAAGCATTTTAAGCTATTCTTAGATAATTGCTCTCTTTGGCGGCTATTGAGCAAAGTCCAAACAGAACAAATTTGATCCCATTAGTCTGGAAAATGAGGTGTGATTAATGATATAAGGTAATGATTGCTGCTCAGCACCGTATTACTGTAATGGCATTAGTTTAAATAAAAACACAAACAAGTAGACGTAAATACATAATTTTAATTTACTTCACAATCCAGACAAGAGAAAATACAAACCCAGGAAAACGTTTATAAGGGAATGTTAACTGTTACATTTTGCTGTGTGATTTTGGTCTTGAACTAACTGATATGGGCACAAAGTGCTGTTTTTACAACTTGTTCGTCACCATGTTATGTAAATGGTGTCTCAGACCATACTCCACTCAACACTGGGCTTGATAACGCGCATTCTCAGCATCTTTAATGCAGCTGAGTAAGCGAACACACTGACTTGCAACAGTCTCATTCCTCTCTTTTTCTTCTTACGTGGGTGCTTTATTTATTTTTCGCCCTAAATATTTGGAAAGGGTGAAGAATTTCAGAATGTGGAGGTGATGCCTTTTCCTGATGCAGACCAGTTTAGGTTTCAGGCTGTAGCAGCACAGAAGCATATACTTAGGTCACTATTGACGAGAACCACTCGATGAGAGAGGTCAAGGATTGCTGTGGTTGATTTGTAATGAAATATGGCCGGCTCACATTGTATCTGGGGAAAAATAACAAAGTGACGGTCACTGTGGCCAATGTGGCCATTCTACACAACAGAAGCATATGACAGGACTTCGATAAATTTCATCAGAAGAGGTTTGCTGTGTATTGCAGTTCTCCACACACTATAGAAAATGGACTATATGTCTGTGTGTGTTACAGCCGTTGGGATTCAGTTCTGGTCCACTGCATATTATTATATTCTTATTCATATATTTATGGTAATCCTAGGATTACATCCTAGGATCATCCCAACTGGGGTTTATATACATATTAGCTATACAAGTACCCCCTGCTGTACATCTACTGTCATAAATATATCTTACTTAGACAATAGGTAAGATAAGTACACAATATACTTAGACAAGACATTTTTTTTTTGTCTGAGTCCTCAAGATGGTTGTTGCCTAAGAGCAACTGCATTCATCAGCTTGAATTTTAGTTGAGTGCCAAATATCCAAACTTCTCAATCTGCAAAAGTCTGCTTGGAATCTGTAGAAAAGTAACAAATTTTGCTAAATAAACTATTTACACAATCATTTATGTGCTTATGGAATTATAGTTGATAGTGACACGCACCTTAAGAGATAACCAGATGTTGCAGAAGTAGCAGCCTTACTGGAGGTGGGTGTTCTGATACCGAAAAGATTTCATGCTTTTTGCGTCTCACTTTAAACGTATTATTTATTTAGTTATTTAGCACTCACAACAGAATGGAAACTCTGAACAGACAAGTGGCTCTCCCATTGAGCTTGTCAGCTTTCAGTAGTATGACTTTACAGTGCAATGCACTGCACCTGCATCTTTTGCATATCCCGACCTCAAGGGCCAGAGTTATTGGCTTGTGGAAGTTTCATCATAGGATAAACATGGGATTGGCTTGGTTTCATCAGTCTGGAAAGTGATAGCATTATGTCATTCTGACATAGGTGACGTTCACACAATATTTCAGTCCTGCAAGTTTCATTAAGACATACACATGACAGCAGTGGAATCCCCGCCCCCCCATCTATGCGCAGTATTTATATGTGCAGCATTTAACAGAGAAACAAGAATAGAGAGTACACAAGTAGTATGAAGTCATACTTTTTCTTACAATAATATGGTGAATGAATGTGAATGTGTTCCAACTGTTTGTCTTACTTTGTTGCTCTCTATTGCATAGTTTTCTCCAAAACACTCGTGTTTTTCATAAGCTGATGAACTCAGGTGGACAAGACAGATGTGCAGAATAAAGGCCCTGCTGCATATAACATGCACATGTAGTTTAGTGTTCCTGTGAGTTTAGGGCCAGGTTGTTGCACACCAAAGATATAAATGCCTCTCATTATCTCACCTAGCAGACATACATCTGTGTTTTATTGATGACTCTGCAGCCATGATAGTGCTGTTATGTGCTCCCTATTCTGTGAGGAGATGGCTTTAAAATTGGATGCATAACTGAAATCTATTTAATGATAATACCTCGAAAGGAGATGCCTTGTGAGCTTGTGATGGGCACCTTTCATCTTTTAACAATAGATTTTTTTTTTTAATATACATTATGTCACTGGAGATTGGAGAAAAGCTTACTCATAAAAAAACACGTAGACAAACACACACTTTTGCAAATATTCATTTCACGAAGCCGCTGCGGCGGGCATCTCTTTCCCTTATCTCCCCTTACACCCAGTAATGGCTAAACTGTTAAACATCATCCTTTCTGTTTGCCTTTGTAAGCCAAAAAGAACAGATGGACCAGTCTTGATAGGATTTTCTTCACATCCACTTCAAAAGGCTGCTGCAGACCCTGCTGAGCTGAGATGTGTGCCTCGTATGGCCTAGCCACTCTAAGAGGTTGTCAATATGCTGAGTCACTGGAAAGAGGGTGTTGACAGGCATTTAAGAGCACAGTGCAACCCTGAGGGAAAGGAGGACAAAAGTTACGAGGCCACTCAATAATAGTTCTCATGTAGAAATGTGGGGACAACCCAGAGAAACATGGGTGGTCAGCAAAGAAGAAAGCCATGACAGCTGATGAAAATGAACATCTGATCAACGAGTGCAGGTTTGCTTACTTGTAAGGAGCTGTTAACCTATAATAAACAGATAATACAGTAAAATGACTAGTTTTAAACCCCTTAAAAGAAATCTAACCACAATGTTGCCCACAAATAATTAGGTGTATGTTAGCTGATGAGATGAGTCTTAATCTACCAAATTGATTCGTCAGGTGCAAAAAAATTAATCTTGTGAACCTTTCGAGACATTAATAACTCACATTTGTTATTATTCCCACGGCTCGTCTGTGCAGTTATGAGATGTTTAAATGCTGCGCAAGAAAACCGAAATGACCAATTATTCTGAGGGAGTAAAGAACAACCCCTAAGGAGGTGACATGCAACCTCAACCTCATTACAGGCATCTAGCTGCGAGCATGTGTTTAATGTAACACAGTGCAGCAGTGTTGTTCAGAACATTCCTTAAACCATTTTCTCATGCTTTCAAAAAATCCACATTTGAATAATTAAATTAACATCATAAATGCGGAACAGCCAGGAAACTAATGGGCTGGCTTGAATAAACTGCTACTAGTTCAACATTAAAATCTGTGGTTGACATGAGCTCTTTTGTCACCGGGAAAGTTGATGACTCGGCACCACTGTACTTTCGGATAGAAGGGTCCACACCCCAAGAAATCAAAAATAATGAGGATGACACTAAAAGGCCTCTCTATTTATGGCAATTTAGTTTCTCTCGGTTGTCATTCAGTCGCTCTTTGTGTCATCGTGCATTATTATCATTTTGGAAACAGAGGTTCGGCTTCACAGGCTTGTCTTTCCTGTTCGGTCCCTGTGACGTTATCACATAATGGAACAAATTTTAATTGAAGAAATTAGTGAATTAGTCATACTCTAATGGAACCCACTTCTCGTAAGATTCACCATACCCCCTGATTAGTGTGGAATATTCATGTAATCTAAACACCATGTGTGACTAATGCATCTCCAACTGCTTTTTGAGCTTAAATAGGTAAATTCATTTAAACTCCTTCATCACGGCTGTTGAATTTAATCAGAATTTAAGCAGCTGCCAGCGGCCATTTCTCTTACTATACCTCATCTCTCTGCGAGAAACCCGTTTAAGATTAAGTTTGCTTCACAGTCAAAAAGGTTTATCCTTGGTTTGGAGTCCACAGAGACAAACAGTTCCTCATACTTTGTGATCGTAAAGATCTGTCAGCGCTTTTTCTTCTCTGTCTCTCCCTCACCCTGTCTCGCTCTCTCTTTCTTCTTCTTTCTTGGTCTCCCTCTCTTGCGGTCTATCTCCATCTCCAGTCTCTATTGAGGGGTTCAGGCTTCTATTTATTCCTGGTGGTTCATTTGAGCTTAATCACATTGCACCAACTAGCAGCCACCTGGGGACAGGCAGAATTAATGAGTGTGAGGGACAGCCAGCAGATGGATAGGGGACCAGTGGCCCCACTAGGAGTGTGCAGAGAATGCCTGCTGGTTAGAAAAGGAAAAAAAAATCTTTCCCTCCAGAATCTGACTTACGAAGAGTAATGACAAGCACGAGCTGTCTGCGGGCTGACTGATTGTTCAGAGCTGTCCACGCCACAGAGCAAGTCTACAGAAACCCTTGAGGTTCACAGAAAGGTAGCATCTAATATCTGTCTCACTAGTGGGACCTGGGAAGAAAAAAAAAAACCCACACTGCGTAATGAAACATGACAGATATTAGGATTAGGACCTTTTGGTTACAAATGGGGTGACTTCCCAAAGGATGAAGAAAGAGATGTGGTAACCTGTATTCTCTTTGATTTTGAGTGCTGAAAACTTTAGTAGCATCAAGATCACAGACTTGTCTCGAGCAACTGTGTATGTCGGAGCAAAGG
>VOQK01009586.1:34823-46715 GCA_015052645.1 Benitochromis conjunctus | reverse complement strand
GTTTTGTGATTGTTTTTTTTTCTTTTTTTTGGGGGGGGGGGGGGTGTTCCTAGATACAAATAGCAGTACAGACCAAAGGGAAAAAACTGTATATTTGATTTTGAGGGTGAATCGTTCCTTTAATGCAACAGTGTTAAAATCACATAAGCACCTCATCAGTGCAAAGTAGAACCTTGGAAATGAACTAGGTCGGTCTGTTTTCACTGAGAAAAATCTGTAAGGATAAATGGTTGGCATGAAAGGGCGATATCTGTACTCTAGTTTTGCATATGAACAGTTCTACAATAGTCGAGATTCATCCAGACTTCAGTGATTCTCTCTTTCTGACACTAGAGGGTATGAGGGAGTCAGTTAACTGACGTGAAAGAAGCGGATTTGGACCGAGGCATATCTTTTTAACCTACAAACATTTTGAAAAATGTGCAAATGCAAGGCAAAATGTATATTCAACTTTTCAATAGCGATCACACTCACTTTTGTAAATAAACACATTTAGTTAGGGTTAACGAGGGGTTATAACATTTGATTCTCACGCTGCTCTTAAAGCAGTTAGAGCTAAGATCTCAGAAAATAAAAGGGCTGAGCACCTTACATTCGTCTGTGTAAAAAATAAGTATAATAAACCAGACGAGGTAGAAAACCTCACAAGCTGCAATACTGCTATAAAGGTCAAATCAGGTCAAAGGATTCCGTCACTGTGTGCATCTTTCTGATGCTAAAGCATCTGAAGCCATTTAAGAATAATAGAACAAAAGGCACATTTAAAAGGATTTGGCATGCTTATTGCATTGGTGCTGCTATTGTGTGTGGATGGCTTCTTGTCTACCACCTGATACCACATCAGGTCATATTGGGTTACAAAACACCAATGCAAATCTGTACTGCGGGTACAGCATCTAATAAACTTAACTGCAGTGCACAGTTTAATATGAGCTACCCATTCATCCTTCACTTTGTGTGTCTTCATCACTTTCACTGAGTGTGTGTGTGTGTGTGTGTTTATCTGTTAAAATCTCTTCATTTCTCCACATGTACTTAACATGCATGCGTACTTTGTGTGTGTGCATTTGTGTATGTGTGTGCGTACACTTAAGGGTGACTTTCTGTGGCATGTGCACGTTTTCTGTGTTTTGTGCTAAGTCTTTGTGTGGATCTGTATGTTAGATTGGCGCAGGGACCTGGTGCCTTCCCGGTCCAGGTTGGGATGAAAATTTCCGGGAGTGCCAGCGAGTCTCTTTGTACACAAACCAAGCATTGAACGCCCACACAAGCATGTTAAGGTAGCCAAACACCTGGATAATGCAGACAAAGAAAATAATAATTAGAGCCCAGCCGATGTTTAAATATTTTTTATATCAATACGATATTTAGTAATGTTAAAACTCTGATATATCAGCCAATATTTTATATCTTTCAAACACACAAAGCAGAAACAACTATGAAACAATCAATTCAAAAGTCTGCTCCTGTCTATTCTATGCTTTACAAATTTCCATTTATTGGCTCCTATAAATGCTGATACGCATATGTCAGCAAACAGTTCATATCAGCCTACATTAAAGCGTGACTTTCTTATAATTTACTGTAAACGTGTAAGATTTTCGGCGATGACGCATTCGAACAAGCAAAAAAACAAGAAGGCAAAGCCATATGAGCGTGCTCTGTGAAGCTGTATGCTGGCACATTTAACCATTATTAAGTTAAGTCATTAAAAACACATTCACAATGGTGACCTGGCAAAAGGAAAGCCTTTTGGAGGACGTGGTTAGGGCTTAAAAGAAATGTCAAATGATAAACATAAATTATATTTAGTTTATAGATCTGAAAACATGGCCAGACAAATGTTTAAAAAAAATAGATGATTGCTGCCATTCAGCAAATACTGCCACTCAGCTTTTGAATTCTTTGAAGATGAAAAAATGTGTGACATTAATATTTCTCATAAAGCCAAAATAAATTAAATTAGATTGGCTGCTGACATCTTAGAACTTAAAATATAAGCTGGGAAAACAATATTCATATATTTCACTGAGTGTTTTGTTCTATGAAGCATAGGCTCAGTGCAAGAAGCAAGTCTCCCAAACTCGGCAGCCATCTTCAAAAACCTTACTGTAACTGGACCCTTTTCTCTAACAGACCTTTCACCTTCTTTTTGCTTTCTGAATTCTCCCATAAACTCCCATTTAGGATTTTCCGAGTGCCATTTATCTCTCTCTCTCTCTCCTGTAATGTCATCTAACACAGTGCTGCTTTGTAAAAAGCTAGCATTCTCATATTTTAGCACTTGTCTTGCAAAGTTACCCTGTTTAAGGATATTAGCATGCTAACACTTGCTAACTGAATTACTTTTCTAAAATTTGACAAAGTTTGAAATTGTAACAAAATGAGATGTGTTAAAGTCACATCATTTGTTATGCGGGGAAATGTAGACTCATTACCACGCTCGGGTACGCTTGTGAAATTTATTGCAACCGAATAAAACTGTTCAGCCATAAATTCTACAAATATTACTTAAGTAGGAGTGTAACGTACTGGCTTTTCATTAGTGCAAATTAGTAAGAGTATCTCCTCCATTAAATGTACTAGCACAGCTAAAAGGACAAAATGTGATTTGAACTTTGAAGTTTAACAGAATGTAAAATGACTTTCTCAGTGTCTCGTGACTGCAAGTTATCATTCTACTGCTGTCTGAGTGCAGCATTACATAAAATAAGGATTGGGTCACTGCCTGAACTGATACCCCCAAATTGAGCAAACCTTTTGGATTCAGACACTAGAAAGAAATTAGGAACTCAGTCATCTTATTTATCACTTGAATGGGCTTTACTGGAATTTAACCCTTAAGTGTACTTAGGGGCACTTTGCAAGGTTTGGAAGAACTTTCAAGGATTTCCAAGTAGGCTTAAGGGTTAAGGACAATTATGTCTTGAATGACTGAGACAGTCAAGCTTTAGAGCTGACCATGGCTCAGAGAGCGGCCTTGTGAAGGTCACCAGTAACTGTTCAAATCCAGTGCTCTTAGATTGAAGCGTAGCCTTTTTTGTCTTCTAATCTAAAATAAACTTTTCTGTGGCCATAGTTAATACTTGCTGCTCTGTTGGCCTATTTTAACTGTGGTGCTCCTCATGGCTTTATCCTGGGCCCACTTTTGCTTTCAGTCTACATGTTTCATCTCAGCCATATCATTAGTTATTGGTCCAGTTGGTCTTATATGTTTTTTCCACATTGATTATTGCTATGCTCTTTATACCAGATTTGAACTGGGACTAAAAACTATGAACATTTTAGTCCAATACTGGCAAATTTACAATGGGTGCCTGTTAATTTTTTTACTGGCTGGAAAATCTTACTAATGACTTTTAAAGCACTAACTAGCCTTGCTGTGAAGTATATGAAGAACCTAATAACCCCTTGTGTATGTGCGCTTACTTAGATTGGTGAATGGGGCGTAGTTTGGTTAAGATGAGTGCTATATAAAGCAAAAAAAGTTTTTTCTATCATTATTATTATTATAACTGAAATATTTTGCTTTGTATTTCATCTCACCACAGAGATATTGAGGGTCCGCATGTTAGCAAACTCCGCGACCTCACAGGTGATGTTGCTACCCTTACAGAGTGCCAGCGTGCCCCTGATGCCTTCAGTGTCTGTGGCACTCTTTACATTCTGCAGGCCTTTAGCCCAGGCGGATGAACACACCAGCCACAGGAACACCAGGATCGCTGTGATCACAAAGTCCTGGAGAGAAGGGTAAATACATGAACAATTTCAATACATTTCAATTCAGGCTTTGCTTCAACTGGGACGATTACAGGAGGCAAGATCAAGACTCACAAAAATGGGTCCGAAGTCAGAGTCCTTGTAGACGTGCATGTAGCCTAAATACACCAGCAGAGCTGCCATGCTGTAAAGGAAGCAGACAATGCCAACACCTACAAAGAACTCTGCCGAGGAGGCCGAGTCTCCCATCATGTGTGTTGTAGTGACAGAGTGGTTACAAAGAGTCGTATTTTTATCAACGAGCGGGAACTGGCTTAACCTGGGAACGATAAAGAATAAATGGGTAATTTATTCTGTAATTAACTGAAAACGTAAGTGAAAATTAAATATGTTGAAATGTTCACCTAAATGGGTATTGATACATGGCATTGAGAGTTTCATTCCTGTCATCACCACAGAGGATAGATATGACATTCTTCCCCGAAAATCCACCGCAACATCCGAAAGCAAATATGGCTGTGAGCTGTTTGGGCAGTAAGAAGACAGTGACATAAGAAAAATGTTATAAATAACATCAAAACCAGGAAAGCAAAGGCTCTGGAGAGTTTTTAAGTGGTGGGATTATGCTCAGTATGTTCAATATGAGGAATCAGCAGAAAAAAATACACACAACAACTGAGCAATTTTTACAGGATCACAATAGAAGGGTTTCATGAATTTGAAAGAGAGGATCAAATATTGGGTCAGTTATTTTTTTATTTGCCACTGAAAAAACCCCCCTCAGAAAACAACCCATGATAGCACAAATCAAGTATTTCCTTTAAAGAACCACATCATTTTTTCAAAACATAAAAATGTGACTTGCATGGTTTCACTAATCCTGCCACTCAGCTCTTAAATTCTTTCTTGCAGAAAAGCATCTGATTCAGCCTGCTGACCATGTGACACTAATGCTCCCCCTTAAACCAACACAAACAAAATTCTTTTAGTGAGGGTGGCTGCCACTCAGCTCAACCTTTAAACAAGGTTAACCAATGATAATATAAATCAGTGAGCAGCATCATGGGTATGTATGATTTCAGGTGAAAATAGGTGTCACTTTCTTTGACTACTATATACTACACTAAAATTATTATCTTCTTACTAACTTTGTCTCCTGTGGTAATCTGTTAAGCAACCATAGAGGTGGCAGAGCAGAGGGACGTCTGGGTACCTCTGATTAGGCTGCTACCCCCACAAGGAGTGCAGTTCCACTGGGTGTGAAATAGGAGATAAAGCAGGGTAGAGTATTTTTTATTTATTAGTGTTATTAGAGAACTCCAATAGAATGATATACAAAAACCTGCTGCTTCAGGTATGCAACTCACCCATTGATCTCTTTTATACCATGTTTTCAAACCATTTAAATCCATAATCTAGTCCAGATGAGTTTGCAAGGAGGAAGCATACTAGCATTAGCTAAACTGTGCCTCAGGCTTTTTTAATGCTCCTCTCCAAGTCTGTTTAGCAACTTGTGTTGTAACATCAATTTGTAGCCCAGCTAGCTCAGATGGCAGAGCATGAGACTCTTAATCTCAGGGTCATGGGTTCAAGCCCCATGTTGGGCGAAAGCAAATTCAAATAATTGAGTGACAAAAAAAGGGAACAAGGTGTTCTTACTTCCATTATGAGACTCAAATCTATGTTGCTGTCAGGCAGTCTATCACTATGTTGGTGTTTTTTCTATGACTATAATCCATAGAATGAATCTAGCTGACAAAGACAGGCATGTCACAGTTTCCATTTTCCCTCACATCACATGTTTTGTATTGCTGATCAATACAACCCCAGAAGAAAAACAGGCTAAAGTTCGAATTGTTTGCCTGTTTTTGTGACGTCAATCTTGACTTTGATGACATCATCTCCCAACCAGTCTAGGATAGCTGAGCGGTCTAAGGTGCCAGACTCAACGATAGATACTTTCCACACAAAAAGGGACTTCTGGCCTCCAAATGCAAGCGTGGGTTCAAATCCCACTCCTAATAAAGTTTTTCTTGGCCAATTTCAATGAAGCTCTTTGATTACAACTCAATCATCAGCTCCTTTGTTTCGTGGACTTTGAGAAGTTTTCTGTGGAGGTTTAACTGCCTATCCAAACTGTCTGAAGTCTGTTTGTGAAGACATCCAACTGCAAAGTGTGATACTCAACTAGAATATGCCGCTTAGTTTCATGGAGAAACGTGGATGAATGCTTAGCTGAAATCAGCAAAAAAAAAAACAAAACCAAAAAACCCAACCCATTCTGATTTAGGTGTAGTGGAGGAAAATGACATCCTCTGTGACTCTGCTGAGTTTTGAATGAAAATGGAGCCCAGCTTGTGTAAATATGTAGACACAGTTTCTGATTTCAAGCTGTTGAGTGATTCTGAGTCTTATTCATTTTATATTCCTGCTACAGAAAACCGATCATAATTAGACTGGATAGAGAATAATATTAGCTTAACTCTTATACCACCCTCTACGTTCTTAGTCACAGCAAAGTGAAAAATAGATTAAGATCGTGCACGTCTTTAGGTGCAGCTGTGATGTCATTAGTGATTCTGTTAGTCAGCACTTCGCAGCAGTCAGGATGGCCGAGTGGTCTAAGGCGCCAGACTCAAGGACTGATTCCTTCCTTGCAAAAGGGACTTCTGGTCTCCAAATGGAGGCGTGGGTTCAAATCCCACTCCTGACACACTTTTTTTTTCTTTTTTTTTTTCTTACATTAAATTTAAGTTTATTAAACTTTGTGAGTAAAACATATTGAAAAAGGTTCACCAGCTGCACCTTTGCTCTACTAATCTATATCCATTTGCTTTTTTGGTTTTTTTTTGTTGAGCAGTTGTTGTTTTTTTCTGTGCACTGTACTACAAATTGCTGATTTCCTCCTGATACAAAGTCTCATCATTGTCACTCTGGATGATGTAGTACATAAAACTTCACAACAGGTTTCTTGCATGTCTGGGTACCCCACGATTCTCTGAGTGTGCAGTGTCCTCATTTTCTAACTCACATCCACAGCCTGCTTGTTTACTGTGAAGTTGCATTAAATATATTCTAAGGAGTGTGATGTTCAGTTTTTATGATTTGTAGTTGGAATTATTTAATTAGGATCTCATGTAGTTACAGATGCAGTTCGCTAACCCTCTTGACCATAGATATTCACCAACATGCTTCCTTGGACTATGCGAAATTTTTAAATACATTTTTTTACAGACCAAACAATCCATTTGTTTTCTTCCACTTATCCAATTCAGGAAAAGCAGATGAAGTTAGAGTACTCTGAGAAGCCAAAGAAACAGAACATGACATGACCTGTACTTCCTCAAAGAGAATTGTCCAATCAATAATGCTGTAGTTAGTTCTTTGAGATGAAGGTGGATGCAAACCGGCTCTGATTCGCCTTGTATAGGGAGTCTACAGACTGAAGGCCAGGAAGTGGTTTGCATCATGAAAACAAAGAAATGGTCTTTGACTCAAAGCGCACGTAGAGAATGTTTCCTTATACAGAAAAACATACAAAGAAACTGACATGCACCATTTAGGAGGACACACCAACTAAAACATTTACAATACTTTAAACTCACTTCCTGAATTCTGTTTTGTCAGCAAAACTGTATCACACATGGTCATGCTGAAAAGTGCTTACAACGGAGGCAGCTGTCCTTTAACACTTCGTGTACACCACAAACCCCCACACCTCGAGATTTCTCTCCAGATGTTTCTCCAGATGTCACTGACTGCCACTTCCTGTTTTTTCTTTTTCCTGGCTGCACTCAACTATAACGTACTTCTCTCACATTTTCTCTGCCTTTATGAACTATTGTGAGGGCCAGCGTGGACCAAACGCACATTGGCATCTTCTTGAAACACTGTGACTCCCTAAAAACTATGGCAACACAGCAGAACCTTATCAGTCCTTAGTCTCCATTTGTTTGGCATCCAAAACATCTGCCGACCCCTCACTGCCAAATTATGGACATTCCTGAAACTACAGCTCATAATCGAGCTGTGAGGGAGAATAAACAATCTACACACTCAGCAGCTATACATAATATGCAGAAGAAGCTACCATTTATTTATTTTTTGTATGTTATAAAAACGCCCTGAACAGATAAGGAAACAGAAAGGTGCTTGCAGAAGGAGGGGTCTGTACTTTGACAAGCTGTTAAAAAGGAAAGATAAATGTCCCCACAAGTTAGAAACTGGCAGAAAAGCAGTATAATCAGCACTTCCCTTAATTTCTCACATAGAAGTCGCAGAGCTCTGGTCAGTCTGACCACGAATCCCAAATCCACTTGAGTGTGTGCCTACTTGTGTCACTGTGTTTCCCTCCAGAGGCCCTGCACAAACTGGCTCTCCATATTTAGCCAGAGAAATGTGGTAGAGTCACAAGTCCATAAAGAGAGAAAAAAGCTTTATTATCACTCGTATTAAACAACGATGAGCGAATGGGGGCATCCTTGTGGTGTTTGTTATGCTGAAGACTGCTCCCTGTGTCCTACTGTGTGGGAGATAACATCTTGGGCGGTACGACTGTTCAGGACATGCTAGTTATAAGTGCAAGTCCCTAGATCTACGGAACATGCTATCACCTGAAGGCAAGATACTGTCTGTAGGCTTACATTACTTGAAGAACTGTGTGTTTAAGAGACACACACACACACTAGTTTCATGTTAAAAATGTCTTTTAGTGGGAAAGATTTGGTTATGATGTAGTGTTTGTTACAAAAAGTGTATCCATCCATCCGTTCTTCGTTGCTTATCTGAGTCCAGATTGTAGAGTCCAAGTCCAAGCAGAGGCGTCCCAGCCAACTCCTTAGGCTCTTCCGGGGAGGGGTCGGTGGTGGGGGGAGGGGGGGCATTCCAAAGTCAACCAAGAGATGTAATCTTTCCCGCGTGTTCTGGGAGCTCCTCCCAGTAGGACGTGCCCGAAACACCTTGCACAGAATAACCTTCATATTGTGCCCATGTCCTCTCCTGGACTATTAGTACCATCATGTTGGTTAAAACTCCTTATTATTATGCAAATACCTGCACATGTTTCATCATCTAGCCCCACGTAAATGAGAAATGACTGTGTTAAATAAGGGATTGTATAAAACCAACACTTTCTGAGTCAGATGACTGAGTGGTACTGTTGGGATAAAGCTCTTCCAGCCTGTGTGTGTTATGAAAAAATAGAACAGCTGAGGGAAAGTGTGCTGGATTCCTGACCCAGTTATGCAGAGAACAACTGATCGCTGGACTTTCCGCAATCTCCTGCATGTTTAAGTGAGTGTACGTGTAACCGAAACGTTTCAGCCACCAGGAGTCACTCAGAGGTGAATTATTGGTAAAAGATGCATTAATATGTAACTGTGTTGTCTGAAGGGCGGACAAGTCCAGTTGCACTGATCTGCAGACTTTCTTGTGTCCTAGAAAAATGCTGCCCACATTTGCCTAGAGGCCTTACATTATTTCATGCTAACCACGTTAGTGTGTTTATCATATTTATTCTAGTGTTATAATGAACATCAATTAACTTTACATACATATACATTCTTCTTGCCTCAAGCTCAGACTTCAAGCAATGATTAATCAAGTTATGGTCATGCTTTTGAGGCTTGATCTAAAAACTTGCTATAACTTTCTAACTAGTGTTTTTCTTTTTTGTAAAGGGAAAACCCAAGAATCAAGGAAGAACTGGACCTCCCTGTCCTGTCCTGTGGGTAGGACCCACACTCTCCCTGCAAACTCACAAATACGCGTACAATAATGTGCGTCTAACTTACCCACTCCACCAGTTTGACGAAGCCGAGGGGTTCCTTTAGGGGCGACAGGTTTAGTCGAAATCCGGTCATCATGATTGCGCTTTTTCTGATCCAAAATCTTTATCCAGCTGTTTCTAAGCTGTGGATGTTGCTCCAACAAGGGAAGGAAAAGGGGGAGTAGACAGAGTGACGTGGTCTCTACTGCTAACGCTGCAAAAAAAAAAGGGAGCAGATTCAGAGTTTTACAATCCAACTTCTAACCCCCCAAAAAAGACCTAGTGTGTCTAATGTGGAAGATAAAAAGTTCCACTCGTTTAATAAACTTTAAACAACAAATCTTAATTTAAATTTCCTAATTCGTCTTTTTTTTTTAAAATTTATTTCCAGTGTAGATCCGCTTTGGACTGGTGCTGATGCTCAGATGGAGCGGATACGCGCGTAAAGAGTGCCAAAACTCTCTTTGCCTTTGATCAGAACGCGTGCCGTGTATTTGGTTACAGGAAAATCAAGGCTAAAACAAAAGAGAAAACCTCTTTGGGGGGGTTTTTTTTTGAGTGGGTTCCACTCTGTTGAGAGAAGCGTACTTTCCCCCGAGCCAGATGAAATTAAAAAATAAAAGCCGCAAAGGCAACTTGGAAAACCCTGCAGCTGCGAGGTAAGCACCGGCGTTTTACCACAAAAAACCCATGCAAATTCACACCAAGGAGCACGAAAGTTACCGTTAACTCACTTTTGAGTGCCAAAAACTATCGGAAGTGTCCTACTGAGTTGTCACTGGATCCATTCTCCAGAAAGATGCCGCCCCTTGCGCCGTTTTGCAGCAACTGTGCACCGCCCCTTTGGTGTTGACTGGGTCATATGACTCTTAGCAAAGCGCAAGGGAAGAATTCTTGACATTTATTTACTATTAAGGATGCGCTGCAAGGACAAGTTAAAATTAAGGGATATTACACCACAATACTACAGCACATTTTCCACAGGCATATCTAAGGCAACCAGCATGTTTGGAATGACTGGACAAAAGCAATCCATTTCTCATCATCTCTTCAAGTGATCTGAGAGGTGACTAGATTCCTGCACCTCATCTCAGATCACTTTTCAGACTTTTAAAAGATCTGGCCAGTGGCGTAATGAGGTTGTGGTGCACTTCTAGATAAATTAGGGGTCTTGGATTTTCTTGGAAGGCTGAATGTCTGACTGGGAAAAATTCACGGGATGGGAAAGCGACTGGAAACGGTGTGGTTCGTGAGGTCACACTCAAGCTATTAGGCTGATATCAGGCAATTATGCTAGACTATAAGGTGACCCAAGTTATTCTCTAGCAGTAACATTTATAATGAGTCAGATAAAAAAAATAAAAAAAAAAACAGGCAAAATTTTATACTGGAAGGAGTTATCATTTTCTGCTTTAACATGCTCGTGAGTTTTTAACCTTCTAACTTAAAAGCACATAAACCAAGCAGCAGTCACCAGAGCTCTAAAATTAATCCAATTCATAAAACTGTCGTTCCTGTAATGACCACTAGGGGTTGGCTCTAAAGGCAGATAGATTTACACAGATTCCTGTCAAAAATGTCCAACTTTACAGCATTAAAATTGTAAGAAAAATAATCCAAAACAAACGGATGCTGTCACAGGGGCTACATTCAAATCCAGCCATCTGAAAGGTCTATGAATGCAGTGTGAGGGACACAAACCTGCCTCTGCTCCTTCTGAGGAAGAAACTGCAGGCGAAGGAATTTCTATTCTCAAATCTGTACCACAGATAGTATAAAAGGTGGATATAACCACCATGATATCGCCCATTAGTTATTGAAATTCTGTTATGAAGCCTTGAGCTTGGGCTTTCTGTTTTGAAACCATGCGTGATGGATGAGGAGTGGTTATAATTGGCAAGTTGTTAGCCAGTGAGAATATCCTGCCTAAGCCTTTTTTCCGGACTCTTAGAATGACCATAATTTACAAAATGACACTAACGCCCTGTTCAATTTGACTTTAGCCTTGTGATTAAACTCAAGTTTGTGAAGAAACCAGGAAAGTGTTTTCTGAGGTCACAGAGAGGGAGCAGAGGGATGTTTTCCCAAAGGTTTCTAAACGACCCCCCTCCCCCTGCTGGTGATTAAAGAGAATACAGGTTTAAGGCACTTTTGAATTTGTACTTTTCAGTACTAAAAGCTACATCCATCTTTTATACTATTATCTTTATAGTGTTTATTTGAGCGTAAAATCCTGATGAAGTCGGCATTTTGTAACTAATTAAATATACAAAATGTTCCAACCTTTGATTAAAGATTTACTAGGTTTGAAGAAAGATCATGATTCAGGGACTGCTGTCACTTGGAGGAGGAACACAAAGAGCAGGGTCCTGTGTTAAAGTCTGACGCTTATGTGGGGTCACTGT
>VOQK01009586.1:13306-32898 GCA_015052645.1 Benitochromis conjunctus | reverse complement strand
AAAAAAAAAGGAAAACTGAACAACGGTCCGACGTCCTATCAGCGTGTGATTCGCTCAGCTTGTCTGTGTTTGAGCGGGATGGGTCTGAGCCAGTGGAGAGGAATGGGAGTTGGTGACATCACAGGCGTTATCAAGGTTGGTTACATTGAGAGAGGGGAAAAAGGTAGCAGGGTCAGTGTCTGTGAGAAAAGCTTGAAGAAGAAGAAGAAGAAGTAGAAAAAAAAAAAAGGAGGTCACTGATGCTCTAATAGCTCCGGTGAGGCTCCGGTGGCTCTGTGGAGCTCCCAGAGGGCGTAGCGTGTGAAGTTATGACTGTGAAGCAGCTGAGTGTCTGAAGAGCGTGCACGATCAGGGAATAAATTACCACTTGGAGGCTTTAAAGTTTAAACAAGACAGCCTCACAGAGCTGCTGTCAGGCTGTCTTTGAGCCTGAATTACCAGCAACGCTCTCGATTACAGTGTCATGTGATTATGACTAAATCAACCCCGTGGGACGAACCACAAATGGCAGCCCACAAACTCGAGAGCTTTAAATGTGAACCTTTTGGTGGTGCTACGTGAAATATGAGAAGCACCAAAAGATTTATCTCCTAAGGATCGTACTGAGATAAGTCACTCCGGTACTTTCGCAACTTTGCGACTGCCATTAAAAAACGTAACTCTCTCCTCATCCTGTGATGTCACTAGCTCCTAGCGCTCTACTAGAGAAATCCCTTCACTCTGAAAAAGGCCAACTCAGGAAATGACACCCACCACAATCTGGACGCGGGAGCGACCCTCAACTAAGATGCTCTGAATGGAAAGTTGATCAACTCCAAAAGGCATTAGCAAGCGAAACCCCCCATTTACACCAGGGCAATACATCCAAACAACCATTCCTCCCCTTCAAAAGTTAAGGCAGTGATACTAAGGGGCAATGCTTTGCTGCTCCAGCGCCTACCAATGCATGCGCTGGTGCATGTTAGTGTCAGAAAGTATTCTCTCTTTTAAATTTTTTATGTTTTAAACCTCTCGGTTGCCAAAAAGTTAAACTAACTCTCTAGCCACCCGACTGTCACGACGTCTCCTTTCAGAATAAAAAGGCCGGGAAGAATGTCGTTTTATTCCCACGACAAACAAGCTCATTCGCAGAAAAAGGAATACCACACAGTCGTTTAAAGGAAGAAAACGTCTCTCTCACCCACACGCGCACGCACTCGACACAAAGACCAACACTGAACAAACATCTCAGCCAAGGCGCCACATATATGCACGTCATTTTTCAGAAACACATAGGTTTTTGTCCTCTTCATTCCAGTGAAGATGATTTCTGAAATGTATTATTTTCACATCAACTCTTGGTCTGATTAACAGCAAAGATTGCCCATTCGCCATCATGAAGACCCAATCCAACCCCCCCCCTTAAAAGCTCAGTGGGAACCATCGAATCTCTGGGCCTTTTTCATTTTCGATTGATTTAAATGTCTGTTACTGAATGTTTATTTGAATACAATCAAACCTGAATCGGAAAAATCTGCAAGAATTTAAAAAAAGAGGGAAAAAAATTGTGATTGATTTACCTCTGTCTTCCTTCATTTGTGATTTTTGTGGTGTGATTTGGATTGTGGATCAAACCTTCATGATGGGAACACACTGTGGGCAACATAACAGCAAGTAAATGATCAGATATACCTCCAGAGATGCACCAATAATTTTGTGGTGGGAGAGTGGGAGTAGTTGACTTAAATATTGGCCTATTATAAGTAGTTTTATTTATTGATTTGAACTACTAATAAGCAACAACAGTGGAGGAAATGAACCATTCATTACTCGTGCTCAAAGTCAGAGCGTTCGTGTTTTTTCGTAAGTCCAAGTGTAATCGGTGCATTGCGATATACCGTGATCGTTTTCTTTCTTCACATAAAAGACAACGCTAAGTAGATTCAGACACGTATTTTTTTTTCTAAACAGTTCTGTACAGGATACATGGAGAATGTTAACTCGTGTGGGTGTGGCTTCCGCCAGGTTCTTTCTCACTCGTCTCAAGTTCATTCGGCACGCGGCCGTCGAAAAGCTCATTCAAAAACCTACAATCATCTCAACTGCCCTCGCGCGTGTGGCGTCACGGAAAAGGTCTGTCGCCAAGCCTCCCTACTAGCAGCCGGACCAATCACATTCGTTAAGCTGCAACGTAGCCGGCCTATCAGTGCAACGCGCTGGAGTTCAACTTATGGCAGTAACACAAGGATCTGAACGTTCTAACATCACAATCGCAACTTCTCTCACACCTTTTTCTTTTGCTCACGACAACACATTTTCTTTCGGTCCCAAACACCCCCCCAACTCCCCCCGACTCTAAAGATCTGTTTTTAAAATTTTTTATTCCCCATTCGGCTGGAGGACAGAGGGTGAAAGTCCAGGAATTTTAAGGAAATCTGAAGTTTTTAGGGACACTTTGAGGGATTCTCGGGCTTCAAAAGTGGGGTCTATCAACAGTGCACACTACCTCCATTCTCTAGGGTGACAATGGAGGCCTACAGGTGAAAGATTGAAAGGAAAAGCATATTTTTTGGGGGGAGGGCGGGGGGGTTTGGGTATTATGTGGGGATTAGCAGGAGTGCACTCAGTGCAGCAGCTCTTCAAGCTCGCTCTCTTTGAGCTTAGCATTGTCTCTGACTTCATCAAATGTGTACGTCTTCACAATCTTCCCATTAAGAAAGACGGTGTGCAACAGGTCCTGAAAGAAAGAGTAAAGACAAAACAACAACAACAAAGTGAGAACGGCAGCATTCATATGAAAACAAATTACATGTGAACAATCAAAACTTTCAAGAAGAGAAAAGGGTTTGCGTGAACTCACAACGCCATACTCCTCCAGATCGCCCTTGCCCTCCTCCAGAGTGACAAAGTCTCCGCTCTGGGTCCGGTGTAGAGACAGGCGACCTTTCTTCGACCTTTTGTTGGGGTCTGCCACCGGATCCTTGAACACGTTCACCTGAGATACAGCACAAAAAGATATACGTCACACTGAAACAGAAATGACACCCTTGAAAAGTCTGTGGAAATCTTTATTTATTCATCTCTGATCACAGATAAAGTGCACTTTAACGGCTACAAAGCCACCTAAAAAAAAAAATGTAGACCCATTCACCCAGTCCTCACCCCTAGTCCGTTGGTGACCACGTAGCTGCATTTAAATGAGCAGTTGAGCAGATCTCTGGTCAGTTTCTGCAGCAGAGCCCCTCCGGACCCGAAGGTAATGTTCTCAATGGACCATCTGTGTTGCTTCATTCCCTCCACAATCTGGGGAACAAATATACACAATCAAACCTTGCCACTTCCTTCAAACTTTGAACATGTGGCGGCATGTGTCTGTACCTCTTGCAGTGTGTTGATATCCACTCCATCTCCTTGTATGACTCTGATGTAAGGAGGGAGAACCTTGAACCCTTTAGAGTTCTCCTTTGGTGCAAACTTCTTACCTAGAATCTCCAAAACCTGTAAACAGTCAAAGAAGAGAGGATGGAGGAGGTACAGAGAGGAAAAGTTGAGTTTCCTGGCTGGGTTAAAGATTGTAAGTGAAAGTAAAGCTGTTTGTGTGACCGCACCTTCAAAACCGTGTCGAGCGGGTTTCCTGAGTCTGGTCGAACGACGAGCGGGGCGTCTGCGCTGCGCGTCTCGATCAGCGCCCGTAGGTCTTCTCCCCAAATCTTCTCGCAGGCGTTGTAGATGTCGTAGCTGTCGCTGACTATGGACACAGGCACGCTGGGAAACTGCTTGATGATGTGCTCGAAGGCATCTTTTTCATGGTCTTTCCCCCATGCTGTGATGGTACTGCAGAGACAATGGCAGAGCCATTAAATATACATCTGAAGAAAATTAAGACAGAAAAGGCCAAACACACTGATCACGTGATAATGTCCCAGAGCGTCCAGAAGAGGGCGCTGCACTCCAGGTTTTAATCTAAGATGAGCAAAACTATGATCTTACAAGTACTGTACAACAGCTGTGTGCACTTCAGATGCTGGCATTCTTCTTCATCACCTAGCATCACCAGTGTAGACTCAGACAAGGAGAAAAAGGCGATAGAACCCACACAGGGCCCCTGACGAATACGTCAAATATTAATATTAATGCATCACCATGATAATAAGGTAAAAGGAAAAGTGCAAATTCTCTGGCAAGAGCAAAATATGAGGATCTGGACTTTAGGCTTACTAGGTCTTGGACAGCAGAATCCATCCTGGCACTGAAGATAATTTTAGTTTTATGTGCTGCAGTTCCTGAGATTCTTGGCACAACCCCAATACATGAAATGTGTGCAATGTACACACACTGCTGGCACTTATTTCTTCAAACTGAAAGTGACACACCTTTTCTCTAAAAATCAACCCTTCCTTTTCCTCTGGAATATCACTGTGACTCCTCCCACAGAGGAGGTATAAACAAAACCGATTTCAGGAGGGAGGCCATTGCATAACAGTTGCTATAACAACTCCAGCTACTATCCCACAATGCACTGGGGTATGGGTAAAAAGGGTGCGCTGGTGCAGCAGTAACAGCGCTGGTGCAGCAGTAACAGCGCTGGCGGCCAGTATGAAGCGGCTGTGTGTGTGCATGAGAGTGAAACAGAAAGGGAGAGGTGTCTGTGAGCAGGATAAATGGAGAGAGATGTACGCCGGGGCAGCAGCCAATCAAAACTCTCACTTCCAGCTAATCACAGCACCATTCACCGAATGAAATAGACGAACCAGATAATGACTGCGAGGGTGACCAAGCACAAGTCAGGAGAGAAAATTAACACCATCACGAGCCAAATGCTGAATAAATATTCACTCTGGCTGACAAAAATCTCTACATCAACAGCTTTGGCAGATAATTAGGTGTTATTTGAAGCAAGTTTCCTTCCCTGTGGATGAAAAAGCTAGATTCCAGAGCGGGATCTTGGCCAAACTGTGCACCATTTCATAAAAAGCAGCAACACAGATGAAGACAGCTGAGATTTTCCTAGAGAACAGGTGAATGTGTGGCGTAAATGCTGATAATTAAAACTGTGTGCAGTGATTTAGCAACCTGCATGAGCAGCATAAAGTTTGTGCTTGACAGGAGTGTTTCTCAGACACCCGTCATTACATGGAGTCTGGAAGTAACTCTCCAAAAGTTTAAAAGCAGGTGGTGAAACCGCACTGTAATCTGTGCGACCGTATCTGCAATAAAACACAGCTCTGTGCGGTACACTGCACAGACAAGTATTCCGTCTCTAAGCAGGAACATAAAGTCCTTTACAGATTAACGCTAAATAAATAAGGCCAGTAAAGTAAAACGTGTGTGTATGTGTGTACCTGTGCTCGGCAGCGGGCACTGAGAAGCCTGGCACAGGGTCCTTGGTGCCGTAGTACTTCTTAATGACTCCGATGCCAGCGACTGTGTCTGTGCCCTTGAAGTTGACCAGATGGGCCGAGGCTCCTATGCCAGCAGTCTGTGAATATAGAGGATAGGACGGCGGTTATGGACCTTGAAGTGCTTTAAACAACCTTAAAGTGGATGTAATATGCTTCCCCTTATTTTCTCATTTATAGATTTGCAATTGCGGATGCTCTTTGATATCATCTCAGACACACAGCTCTGGCTTTGCGCACAGAAGCCCCGCCCACCTCCTGTTCAAACCTTGTGTTTGCAAGAGTTAGCAAAATGTGGACTACACCAAAACTTAATTTTCTTTGTTTTTGAAATCTCTGATGAGCTTTACTGTCCATGAAATAACTAGATTTAAATCCTTTAGCTTTCTTCATACCTCTTGTGAGGACACGCCCCTGTAGCCGAAGTCATGTAGTTTATACTCCAGCCCCTCCAAGTCCCCAGAAGTCTCTAAGAGGTACTTGGCGAGGATCTTCTTTTGCTCCCTAGAGTTGGTCGCCACAGTGATGGGATACCAGATCTGAACCAGGATGGTCTGACAGAGAAAGGACGGAGAATTCAGTTCACTTTACTGGATATTTATAACTGTTTCAGGGTGTCATTATGCTCCAAGTTTTTCCATGTGCTTTTATTATAGCAAACCCTAATCAGCTTGTCAGACTAAATATTCATAACAATTAATGATAAGCAAAAAAAGAAAAAAAGAAAAGAAAGAAAAAAGCAAGCATAGTCAAGTTTTTTTTCCCCCTGCAGGCAACAGACCGGTGAATGTCTGGCCCAATTCTTCTGCTTTCCCAATATTTAAATGGTACTAAAACCCAAAACTAACAGGCTCAGAGGGATCACAGCGGCCTGCTCATTCACCAAAGACAAACTCTGGGAAAAGTACATTCCATGTTGCTTCATGTCAACTCTGGACCACAGTCAATGACTTTAATATGAAAACAAGTGGCTTATCTGTACTCTCCACCACCTGGGAAATTTTAGGAATACATAGTTTCTGCAGTCTGAAGCATAGAGCGTGATCCTGTGAGGATGTGCCAGTCAGTGTTTTGCCCTCGCTTTCTAAAGCTCTCTTCTTAGTAAATTCAAAATCCATTTTGTCAAAGCAATCATCAGATTTAAGCTGCGGTAAGAACAGATCATGCAGAAAAACTGTCAAGTTTGCTAGAAAGAGAATCCTGTGGAATATGGTGACAACACGGTTATGAACAAGGGCACTAAACTAACGATATGTAACCGGATACTGCAATTTAAACATTTAATATTAGGAATGACAACCAAGTATTATGCTATGTAGATTGAACCTCCTTAACAGCAGATAAAGCAAGCAAGACTACATCTCTAAATATAACCAAGGCTATAAAAATTATCTGTTTACCCAGCGCACACTCTTTGTCCCGCCTAACACTATGCAGAGTGTTTCTACCTTATAACACTGAGCAGGTCACATGCATCCTCAGCCTAATTATAATTCCATAATATGGACTCATGTGACTGCCAAAGAAAGTCTAAAGTCCATGTGTATGCACACGCACGCGTTTGTAAGGCTCTCTTTGCGAGGACATTCACTGACATTTAGCCCCTGACCCAGTCCTTTACCTAATGACCTTTAAAATGAATCTCAGCACTTAAATAGCTCTTGTAGGGGTTTCAGGCAGGCCAAAATATCCCCACTCTACACCTCTGGAACTCATGTCCTCATAGAGATAAATATAAAGGAGCACATTTTTTTAAACTTATCTAAATGCTGACTCTGTATCATCATAATACTATGATATCAGATAAGCACTCAAATCATATTTTGAATTAGTTCTAATTATTATTTCTGTGTAGGTTCAGGTCCAGGTCCTGGTAGCCTTGAGAGGTCAAAAAACGAAACCGACTGGACTTCTTCAGGTTTGTGAAAATGTTTCACCTTTTATCCAACAGACTTCCTCACTCCTAAAAACAAATGGTGGCGGACCCTCATGGCCACCTCCAAAGGGCACCACCAGCAACTTGGAGTTAAATCTCTGGGACTCAAATTGTCTTCTTTTTTCAAGTTATAGTTATTATTATTTTACTTTTGCAAGCTGTGAATTTCTTACAATAAAACAAAAACTCTGTCCGCATGTGGGTGTTTGTTTCCTTGCCCGCAAATTCCTCCTAGACTCCTAGATTATCAGCAGTTGAGCAACCAAACTTTGCACACAGGTACATCTTAGGCCCCTGAAGGTTCTTATCTATATTGCACATTATCATGTTCTCTTGTTGCCTAGTAGCAGCAGGTTAAAATGACCCACTGGTAGCATTTATGCACTTAAGAACCGTATCATTTTTAATTCAAGACGGTAGCATCTAATATATAGCTAAAAAAGTTATGCATGAGATTTTATGATGGCATTGTGTTGCCTGGCAACAGGCTACAGCAACCTGTTTTGAGCCTTTATACATATATTATACGTTATAAAAGCATCCTATTGCTTTCATGGCAATACTATATCATTTTTATCCACAAAAGCTGAATGATACACACCTAGCAGTGTGCAAAAACGTCCATTTTTAGTATACAAATGCCATCTACCACGCTTGTTTGTTTTTAACTTTTCTCAATGTGATTAAGTGTATCGGTTTGCCAACTGCACACACAGATCAAACAACACTGTAGATCGGTTATAACTACTATACATGCTCAATTCTACATTCGTGTGTAGTGTATGTAATGTTATACGGCAATTTTTCTATCATTGTCACTGTCAGGCGACAGTTTCTAAAGGACACTGTCTGCCACGGTAAAATGGAGGGGCAGCAAAAGCAACACTAAGGAGGAATGCACACCGTACACACACGACAACACAACTACTCTGTCAACGTCCCAGAACAAAATGGACGGCGATAAGGAACAACAGAGCGGGATGAGAACGGGGAAGGTAATGGCAAAAAAATAAATAAGAAGGACGAGAAAGCAATAGAGAAGAAAGGGAAAAAAATGATGTGACAAAGAAGAAAATGAGAAAAGCGAAACAAGAAGGGGCAGCAAGAGTGAAAGGGAAAGAGATAAATAGACTATGACCTAATGACGCAGCTCAAGGACACCAGTCTGTGGCTAATTTTACTTCACAGCCATGAAGAATGACCCCCATGTGTTTCTGTTTATGTGTGTATTTATATCAGCCACAGAAACTTACCAAGTGTGTGTAAATGGGTTTGTGGATGTGTCGTCACAGTGCTCTTGGCTGTAGGTGACCTCCAAGTACTATGCCATTACAGAGTCGAGAATGTGTGCGTCACATAATAGCTCCAAATGCAGACCACTTTCAGGATACTTTACACTTTCTGAACATACTAATGTGCTGGTAAGCGTGTGCCTATAGATTATAAAAAGCTTTTTTTGCATCAACGGACATAAACAAAAGCATGCCGTTTCTGATTAATCACAGCGTGATTCATTTGTAGATTAAGTCAAACGTGATATTTATAAACTGGTATGACATAGTGAAGAAGAAAGAACCCCCGCAGGAGACAAGACAGCGGTTAGAAGGACAGAAAGTGAAAGTGAAGTGCAAGAAAGTGCTTGGTAAATGAAACTAGTTTTGCCGAGTCATTGAGGACAGCCTGTTCATGCAGCATTAAGTTCATGATAATCCTGATCTCAGAGAGGAGTCGCACTGTGGATCAGTTCAGTGTAAAAATGCAGTACTCAAACTACCAAAATAAAGTCATTTAACTTTCTCTGAAGGGTTTTGTGAAATATTTGTGAAACCTACAGTATGGTTAGAAGATAATTGCTAATATGCTTATTTATTAGATGGAAATAGTGATATCACTCTTCTGTATAGTAAAAAATAAAACTAAAGCTAAATAGTTCATCTTGGAACAAATACTAGAATCAGGAAAAAAAGCAGGTAATCTGGCTGTGAATAAAAGTAAAATATGACATCATACCATGACAAAATCAAACATAACATAATCTAAAAACTAGACCTTCGCTGACACTTAAAAGCTTCTTCACTGACTTTTGGAGATAAACACAAATCAATAAGCTTTTATTGCCAACAAACGCTAAACAAAAAGACAAGGTACTGCATGATAGCATTTTGCCAGAAACAACTTTAGCCACGGAGTAAGCTAAGAAGATCTAGCCAGCTACTACATTCGTGAACTAGCAATAGGTTAGCTATAGGATAGCTAATGTTATTGATAGCTAACATTAGCAATAGGATAGCTAATGTTAGGTTAAAGTTTTATGCAATGAATCTTACCTAATCAGATGGGAAAGTGGCCAAACTGGGAAAACTACATCAGTAGGGTATTCAACACCTAAAGGCACCTTGGTTTACTTTTTGAGGGTCATAACAGCCCCCCCTCATCTTTTTTACTAGCAAAAAATAATCTACTCTAACAAGCTAGCCTGAGCTTGCTAGCCAGCTAGCTATAACTAGGGATAACCCATAACTGACGACGTCTGTGCAAAGGTTTGTTGAGATTAGTCAACCTGCTGAGGAGGTATATACAGACATATATTCATTAGATATTAATATACTAAGTGATCATAATTCCATGATGCTAAGTCATGTAGCAAAAAGCCATATTTGTTTTGGACAGCAATAAATTCTGTAAATATACAAAGCAATAATACCCAAAAGTGATGCAGGCCTAGCTAGCCAGCTAGCTCTAACTGAACTAGACACCATATATGTGGCATTGGTAGCTTTGTTTTAAAGATATAAATAATCACATAAACAGTATATGCTCAGGTTATTCTATTGATGTGCAGCATATTGGTTCACGGCAATCTTGTGTAATCGAGTGGAGCTAGCTCCTCACCCTGACCTTTAAATAAAAGGGATAATGCTTTATGTTGTAGTTAGCGAGTTTAAAATGAGCTGGTAGGTGGTTTTTGTATGCCTTTCACAGAGCCACCAAAGTAGTATCAATATTTTCACCTTGATCTCAACAAAGAAGCGATTAAGTGTATTTTCCAGAAATTATTAAGTGTGTACAACAATGACCATATGAACCTACTACTACTACTACATTCTCTGACTACCCAGTGAAACCTCTACTATGAACGACTTAACAGTGTCTTGAATGTAAAATAACATTCTTAGAATAATTTCTGAAAGAAAGGGTTTAATAAAAAGAACAAGTAAGGATTTTCCTGCCGCTGTCCTTTTGCTGCAGTTGTAATACAAGTACATCTCCAAGTGGGTATTAAGCTATAAACTATGACAGAATTGCAATTCAGTGAGATTTAAGAAGTCATGAAGCGTCGCAGGGCTTGCTGCCAAACTAAATTGTTTATGGCTTTTATAAAACTATTACCTCTCTATTGTAATAAATGGGGCCTAAACATCGCTAATGTCTTCCTTCTTCTATTAATTATCAAAAAACCATTAAATGGTACTGCTAAGCTTAGCAATGTAGTTTTAGTAGCAATGTGATGAGCACATAAAAAATTTCACTGCTATATGAGGGCACAGGGGCACGAAATTTACGAGGGCTTTTAACTTGAGAGAGCTTTTCCAGTAGTGACACTGTGAAGGGGTTTCTCCTGTGATTTAGCATTACACTGAAAAGCAATAGAAGCTCACAAGACAGATTTAAACAACAGGCAAAATTCAGTTTTTTGTTATAGATTACACATAAAAAGTACACCTCAAATCCATAAATGAAAAAAACAAAAAAAACAAAAACACGTCATGTCAAGGCCCTCTCAGATCTCAACCCAACCTGTGTCCATAAAACAAACATACCTCCACCCAGTTAGTGAGCCAGTAGCATTCAGGGTCTGTGCTCTCCACTGTGAACAGAACATTGCCTCGAGGAATGACACTCCCCTCTGGCACTGCCTTGATTTCAATGGGCAGGTGTCCATTGTATTTCTGTAAACACAAAAAAATGCACACAAGTATAACAAGTAAGCTTTACAGCGTCTTTTTTCACGTTAAGACAACAGGGAAACATTTTTATGCTTAACTTTGCCAAATATATTTGACGGTTTAAAGGTAACCAGCATCACTTTCTTGGCTATATCAACAAATTTATATCCAAGTTGTAGCAAAAGATTTTCAGAGTTCAGCCATTAACTAAGAGAGAAAAGCAAATTAAAGTGGGAAGCATTATGTTCATTTTAATAGTAATAGCTGATTACTCTAAAGGTTTGCGTAATTCAGTTAAAAAAAACAAACAAAACAAAACAACACACCCTAATTTCCATCAAAGCCATAACATACCATAACTCTAAGATATACATTTCTATCATAAAAAAAACAAAACCAAATAAAAGCCAAAAAACAATATTTTTGGTTGCCTGAAGCAGTGCTGTACTTCTGGTGACTCAGCACTATATTTTAATTTCTGTTAGAGTGAAATCTGTAAAGTAGGCTATCACTATTTTTGTCTATTTGTTGGCAGATTGTCTGTTAAACACTTTTTACACACAAATAAGACATTATCCAGTGATATGATCAATGTAGTAACATTACAGGCACGGAGGAAATTTAATGTTTGCTTTCTAGCGTCAACATTAACAATATTATTTTATTATTAGCCATAGCCACTACTTTAACCAACAGCTAATGTGACTAACTGATAACTGCTAATAGTTAGATGGCAAAGGCTAACACGTACCATTCACATTAACTGTTTAATAGATAAATGTTGTTGAAACTGAAGCTTTACTGACCCCTCATAATTCCTCATTTAGTGCTGTTCAGTGCTGTAAATGCCAACTACTTTAGCTGCTAGTAAGGGGAGGGGCTGAGTGTGTGCCAACTGGAGGAGGCCATGAAAGGAGTCTTGTGTCTGTACTGTTGCAAACGAGCATCTGATAGAGGTGTCGTTTTTAGTAACGATTTTTTACACAACTCTAGTTTTTAATGATGAAAATTTGCTTTAAAACAGTTTTCCAGGAACACACTGATTCTCCTGGTGTGCACGTCTCAGACCTCTAGCTTCTCTGATACGCGAAACATCAACATCACAATGTTTCATGTGGAAACATCAGGATGTGCTTGTGCACATGTACACACAGTTTTTTTCCTTGATAAACCCACTTCCTGAAACAGTCTGTATTGTTTAGGGAACCTATCTAGAAATACACCTAAAAAAATGTTTCACCATATAGGAGAGAAGACAACAACAACAACAACAAAAAGTTTTTCTAAGCATTTTCTGTACTCTCTTACCTCCAAAATATAAGTCCACCCCTTCTCATTAAAAACGTCATCCTGGAAGTGTTCTCTGTAGACCTCCTTCGCCTCTTGAATCTTCTCTGGAGTCACTACTTTTCCTGGAGAGCAGGAAGTAGGTGGGGATTAAGGAAGGAAGCAGGAGACAGTACAGACAAAGAGGTTAGTGAAACAAACGCCGCAGCACTGGTGTGCTTCTCTACTGTCCACTGCGATAATCAAGTTTGAAGCTGCTGAGAAGGCATCTTTGTTCAGAAAACATGTGACACCAACTAAATCCATGTCTCATTTCAAGTCTGACTAGCTTCTAGTTCATGGAAACTATTAAACACAACATACCACAGATTGGGAAGGCGCTCTAAGGGGATACTGTGGTATATCAGGAAATTTAAAAAAAAAAAAAAAAGGTTTGACAGTCTGAGAAATAAGACTGCCATTTTCCCCTTTTTTGTTGAGTGTTACATGAGTGTGCAACTACCTCTATCTTGATTTATAAATCCATGAAGTGTGAGTGGAGTGAACTGCTTTCTTTGGTTTATACTAAGCTACTTTAACGTAACCCTCTTTCAACAATGCATTATCGAGTTAAAATCTCTGAATGGTGAGGTTTTCTTGTAGCTTTGGGTAAACAGAGGTTGTTTTTTGTTTTGTTTTTTCGCCATGATGTTTTTTTCCATGTTCATGAAATTAGTTAACCACACTTTTGGTGAGAGGATCGAGGATGCATCGCTGGTAGATGGCCTAATCACTGTGCTCCGAGCGACGCTCTGCCGAGCCAGCTTTTCTCTCTCGGACAGCGAAAGAGCAGCTGTGCTTTTGTCCTCTCCGTCTCTGTTCTGTTATCCACGGCACTCTCTCCACACCTCTGTTACCACACCATGAAATCCGCTTAACAGACATGAGGGAGATGCATTCTTTCGACACTCTCTCTTGCCCTCTCTTTTACTTCTCAGGACGTGAGCGTCAGCGTTAATCATCTTGAGTTAATTAGGGCATCGAGTGTTTTGGGCTTATTTCAGGCTGGTCTTGTTTTCTACTTTCTTTCCCAACCTGGATTCTTTTGTTGTATGTTTGTTTTGTACGACCTAATCAATGTGAAGCAGCACGCTGCAGCCTTGCTGTTTTTCGTATGAATAAAAGAACTGTTGCTGCAGGACTCGATAGAAACCACCTGGCCTGCTGAAGTGTCCTTCAGCAAAGCAATGACTTTGAAGAGCCTTAGGCACGCGGCTCTGCAACTGACCCTGTATGCTGACTTTGCCCTGTAGAGGGAAGGGCAAAACAATAGCGTGCTCCCACAGGGACCAATCAAGTATTGTAAAAGGCCCTCCAAAGTCTGGATGCCGACTTTTTTAGCTACACTTAATGTTTTTATTAACTGGTAAAAATCCTTCGCCTGTGGACTGAGGCTCGCTGGACCACAGCAAAATAGCAGTTGTGCAAACTGCATTCACAGCACTAGAATCATAACATCATGTGCACAGCTGCTTTAAAATGCCTCCATGTCTTGATTATTTGATTTAAGTATTGAACTGTTACCCTTATTTACTTTTAGTGGACCGGAAACACTTATATTTACGCAAACATCACAACGTGGTGGCTGCATGTGACCAGACCCCTTCCAGTCTGTCTTTATTTGCCACCGAGAAGCTCGGACTTAGTTGCAGGTCATGTTGACTCGTTTAGTCTGGCTACAGAGCTTTTATTTTAAATGCAAGTCAAACTTACCTTTTAGATATTTGTGCAGGATGTACTGAAGGCCATAAAAGACAGTTTTGTCATATTTGACTTTTCTGTTTTTGGTGGGGTCTGTCCTCTTCTCGCGGCACTCGAAGTAGGAGTACACTTTACTCGTGTTGGGGGGGTACTGTTTATAATGGGTTACCTGCCAAAACAGCGCACAAGACAAATTAGACTGGCCATAAACAATGACTAACCAGTTTAACCGAGTTAGGACAAAACTAAAACAAGAGCAGTCTGATACTGCATACCTCTGCCACAGCTGAAAATTCCCTAGACACCATGCATGAATAAATTCCTGGATCCAGGGACATTAAGACAACATCTCCAATTTATCTTATTCCAATCTGACATACATTGGTGAAGGTGTACTCACTTCTAGGTTGAGTCAAACCCCATGCAAACCTGATCACTAACTACACTAATTTTAATTTAGTATGCACGTGTTAACATGCTAGCTGTCCAAATTGACTCATCTAGATTTTGTCATTAGTATCAGGAGGAAATGGGCTTGCACTGTAGCCCAGTTTCACAATTTATCTTGTACATTTTGTACTGTACAATACTGCACAATCCCACCTTTTGAAGGAACTGATGTTATCAAATGCTTTTTAAGATTGTGCAAGTCTTTAAAAAATATTTAGTGTACACAAAAGTTTGGACCAACACGTTATGGACAACACCCTGCTTAGTGTCAGGGCGTCGAAGGGATTTCAAAGGAAAATTGCAGCAAACTGAAAAGAAAAAAAAAACAAAAAACCACCCCAACTTGTCTTCCACAGAAATGAAGAAATCCCACAGAATCAGTAGCTTGTTACCAAATAAACACACATTTTCACAACTCTGTGATCGCATGAAACATTTCAGTTCAGCAAAGTGTTTCAATTTCATGCATTAAATTAAAAAACAACAACATTCTATTTCAAAATAATAAAATTGACAGTCAGGGGGAGAGAAGTCAGATTTTTCTCACACATACACATTTTCTCTATAAAACAGCTGTTTGGAGCTTTATGTGCACTTCTAGTGAAAATTGAATCAGCAGTGTCTGCAATCAAGTCAACAGCTTAAGGCAAGTCCAGACATGTTTCAAGAACAGACTCTACTATCATACCCATATGATACATTCTCACAAAAAGGAGAAGATACATAGTCAGTGGTAGCCATCAGTCATTAATTAAATCCCTAAATGAGCTAATAGATTTCCAGAGCGCACTAAAGGTTTAACTCCTACCAGCAACACTCCTACCACAGCTGAAGTGAACTTACGTTTAGAAATGATATTCCTGCCTCATCATGTGTCACATGACAACCCAACGTGTACACAGTCAAAGCACAAGTCACAATACAAGTTAGAGTAATTTAATATTGATGGACATTAGGCTCTGATCAAACATGCCTAGAGACCGGTTGGTGACCGCCTGATAACCACCAGTCACTAAGGAAAAATAAGTATTCAATGACCAGTTCTGATTGCTAAGGCCCAGTCACATAAACCAATAGTGCAGAAACTCCATGGCAACCTTCAGTTGCTAGGGAAAGGTTTGATTGCTGACAGGTTGGCAAATGGTTGCAGTAGACTGGTTGCTAATGCTACGAGGTGAAATTGATTCACAAAGGAGTTTACAGTGCTACACCAAAAAACACTTTACGATGGTTTTGGTCACTAACAGCTTGCCTGCAGTTTGTATAGAAAACGCTGACTTTTCTGAAAACACTAACTACTTGCTAAGCATTAGTGAAACTTTGAAGAATGTTCTCCATTTCCAGTTTGACTCGCACTTTTTCCTAGTTCGGTGGTTCTTTTTCTAGTTTCAGTCATTATGCAAATACACTCTTTATAAGTTTGGGGAAACCTGCTGTCAGCTGAGACTGAAGAAGTCACTCGGATGACTCCCACTGAAAACGCTACGTCCAGATGAACACAATCAACCTTTTGGGACTTCCTTACCTGGATGATTGAGCATGCATCAAGACATTAAATAGCAGTAAGATACAAAACCGCTTGACACCCACGGTGAGTATAGATGAGATAAATGTCAATGAACCACTCAGTTACTCTGACCCCCGTATGTGTCCTTTCCTCTGGGCTTTCGAGGACTCAAAATAGAGTCAAGACACTTAACATGACACTAAGTGCAACCACGAGTGTACATATTCACTGGCACACACTGCATACACAAACACACACACTGCTTTAGAATGACAAAACTAATAAGAGAGTTTCAAAGCACGAGCAGCACGTCCATTGTCCTTCAACAATATTATAAAATGTCAGCAGAGGACACACATATGAATATTTGATTATAAAACATCCATCTATTGTAACATGAACACAATTACAACAAACAAGACCAACTACTGAGCTACAAAACTCAGTTTTACAGTAACAGTATCATTAATGGAAAAAGGTGCCTGTAGTGGTAAAACCACAGTGTGCCATCACTTACCAGTACCTCTTAACTCTAAGTAGATGTTAATTAAGTAAATCTTACTATTTTCATATAATGAATCACTGGTAATAATCACTTAAGCAGTCTCTAGGTTCATAAATTTGACGATATGATATTTTGGGTACTCATTATACAATCACAAGCTCATTTTGTACTGAGAAAACTGATCAGAGAAACGCAACTGAAGAAAGGTTTGGGTTATCTGCTTCCTCTTTTTCCTTCCTTCTTTAAAACCCTGATGATACTGAGGGTGTAATGATTTCATGACTTACATAAAATCAAAAACACCAAACATACAGCCTGACGTTGATCGTCTATGACAGCGCAGAAAGTTAATGCAGTGTCAGTAATTTTCTCGCACACAAGTTGCCATCTATAAATATCAAGTAATTTCTCCTTTGCTCTTTCGAGACTGGGAAGGCGATGATGAAGGCAGCCTTGTGAAAACGCTTGGACGTTGCACAAAAGTTCCTTAAACCTATTACCACAAACTTCCATCATCACCACGCCTGAAATGCAGTACACTCAGGGCGCTGTCCCATTACCTGAAGTTAAGGGTTCAATTCATAGACAAATAATGGAACAATACACACTGACAGTTCAGTCAGTCTGGTCCCAAAGATAAAATCCAACTCTGCGACTCTGGGCTGGATCACCTCTGCGTAGTGGCACGTGAAACAGTTCTCTGTCGAAGTGGCTCTACAGCTTGCAGTCAGTTTTCAAAGGCGCAAAACTACAGATGCAGTTCAAGAACGTGCAGTTCGTCTGTCCAACCACGAGACGAAAGACATGCTGGAGAACCAGGTGAAAGGTATCAACAATTTCCATAGGGAAACACGAACAAGGAAGTACCGAATCTAGCCGGATAGTAGGACCCAAACCTTCAAAATAAGAGCAAGGGGATGCATTTAAAAGAAAAAAAAAAAAGCTAAAATGAATCCTCAGATAATTTAACCTAAGAGCCTGGATCCCTACTCTGTGCTAATAATAGAACACAATATAACTCCTCCCTGTAATACATGCAGAGATTTTTTGGATGCGTGCTTCCAGACAATAGGCCAGCGTTCCCTTTGAGACAGAGCTTCTCTTTTGAATTCAAGCACACAAAACACAAAGGTGCTCAGGTGGAGTTTGTTTTTACGTCCCGTGTGTGCCAGTTGTTCTGAGAGACCACCGAGCATTTCTTTGAATGAACCTTTCTCTTGCAGTCACGCACTGCCAAGCTACAAATAAATACATGGTAAAGATGGCTGACAGTTGTTGCAACGCAAGTAAAACTTGCCTACGCTGCAGTGAATAAACATTTATCCATACTGTCATTTGTCAGGCATTTGCTGCTTCTCTTTGGACTTTGACTATCACTACTTGGCTGACAACATGACTTTTCACACAATGCAGTGCTTTACTTTGAACACACTTTGTTGCTACCTAACAAAAACAATTGTAGCCTTCTTCTGTTTGACATAGAGCAGCTCTTCATGAGCTCTTTGGGAAAACTTAAGTTATAAGGAAAAACGGTTTTCTATGAATGGAAATGTGAGTCAGCTGTATTCTGACTTTTGACATTGTGGTGAAGCGGAGCAGAAAATACCGGGTCTTTGTTTGAAATCTACTTTTTGTTTTCCAATAACTTAAATAAAGTCAAATCAATGAAATATGAGCTCTGTGGGAGGATTTAATGGACTTGATGTAATTGTTGCATCAGGAAATACCCGATACTCTAGACTCAGTTTCACTGTAGATGTCTCATAAAGGGGTTAAGTACATACACCCTTTACGAAGGTAGTCAATCCAGATACTTTACAGTTAGTTTAAAATGAAAGCTAAGACTTTCTGGAAACCACACCAAACTGCCACCTCTTCCAAAGGGATGTTTCTGCTCATAAAAACACCCACACTATATAATATACATATATATATCCACTTAACACCAATCAGCGGCAGTACTGGCTGTTCATCGATAATCCCAATTGATCAATACAGCTAGAATCAGGTATTTGTTTCCTAAAGTGAAAGTTAAACTGTAATATATATATATATATATATATATAAATGAAACCAAAACCACTCCTTCGGATGAAATGAAAGGTAAGCTGTGACAGCGCATTACACACCCACGGGAGATTTTAGAGGTATTTCAGTCAAGATTTTTTGTTTTTATTTCCTTAGTGAAAAAAATTATGATATGGCAATACAGTTGATGTATATGTGTACAGAAATGTATATGTGTACAGAAATATTTCCTGTTATTCTGTTTTGTTTAAAAAAGCAAAAACAAAACACACAACTATTTATTTATTACTTTTTAAAAAATTCTGTTCTTCATTATTCTCTTTCTTTTCGCTCCGGGACCATGTGTACATAATTTCGTTCCACTTCATGTTAACATGTGATGCGAATGACAATAAAGCTCCTTGAACCTTGAAGAATCAACGTGAACCACGTGAAACTTCATGCATACCCTCTGACACTGGCTGGGAATCAATAACAAAGCATTAACACATGTAGGGGGGTCATTAAAATATTAAAATATAAGTGAACAGCACACTTAAGCGATATGTTGTAGACAAACTAAACATGACTGACATTAGTATATTTCTGACATTTTATAGCTAATAAATGATTTATTTTTTAATGAAAACACACCTCTTTGGGTTTTTTCCTGTATAAAAGGAATTTGTGGTGCGCTGAAACAGTTTTTGGCCAAACCCAAAGATAGACTGCCAGGCTTGTAAAAGATAGAGATGCTTTTACACAGTGGTAGTAAATGATACACATTTTTAACAAGCGATGACATAGTGAAAGTATATCCATGTACATATATATT
>VOQK01009578.1:12066-27567 GCA_015052645.1 Benitochromis conjunctus | reverse complement strand
AAAACACTCCCCCTTTTTTTTTTTTTTTCTTCCCCCCCAATATGTTCTCTACGATATCACAGTGATGTCATAACAAGCTGACGTCAGCATGTTTTAATAAAAACATCATAAAAAGTCAAAGTTTTATTATATAGCCCTTGTCCTTCAGAGGGGGAGTTGCGTACTCCGAGTGCTCTTGTTATCAATTCAGTTATTGCCAAATGCAGTGTGAACTGAAATTTGTTTGTGTTGACTTGTCAATCAGGAGGGCCATGACCGGCGTTTCCTGATCCAGAAGCTGTGCCAGGCCCAGAAGCGCTCCGGCGTGACATCCCCACAGTCCAAAATCCAACCCCACCGTAGCAGCAGCAGAAGCACTTCTAGCTACCACACCAGTTTCTCCAACAATTTCAATGATCCGGTGTTTCTGGCCCATCCAGCTCCAAGCTCCTCCACACAAGTGTAAGGCCAAGGGCCTTATTTTACCGAACAAAGCAGACATGCATGCCTAGACAAGTGTAACAGCATTTCTATCTTTTCAGACTAATATCTTAAATTTGTTTATTCAACTGTGAAAACACTACAACGTAAACGGATATCCTGTTCACAATGCTTCTGGCCTTTTCAGTGTTTTTTTTGGTTTTGTTTGTTTGCCCCCCAAAAAAACAATCTGAATATTTGTGAAAATATTTTTTTCCTTTAACCAAAACATTATTTTTGTTGAGCTGCAGTGTTTACTTGCTTTTTGCATTGTAATCTTTTCCTTCTGAGAAGGACTTCGATTCTTTTAAACTACTGGACTTGTTCTTAAAACTTTTCTCAATTTCATGCACTTTAAATGTATTAACATGGTTTTTTTTGTGGGTTTTTTTTAACTACAGCTTCCTTGTTGACTGTAATGTGTTTCTTTTCGGGTGTCGGGTCAGTCAATATTTATGATTATGCCTATTACATTTTGAAATACCACACTGTAATGACATTACTTTTAACACGACTTTTTACTCAGTTTTAGTACCTTTTTAAAATGTCTTCTGGACTGTGGGCATGTTTATTAACAGTGTTTTTATTTTGTTTTTTTTGGGGGGGGGTTTTGTCAGATTTGGGTGAAAATACTCTTGTCCTTTATCATGATGCCTTAATGTGTCTGTGGGTACTGTACATGTAAAATAAATGTTTTCTTAAGTATATTGTCTCCTTTTTCTTTTCTTTTTTTGTTTTTTTTGTTTTTTGTTTTTAAATCTCACTGTCAGTCTCATTAATTTCTTACACAAAGAATTTGCAGATATTTTATGGAACAAACTGATATGATAAGTGAATGTAAAATTCTCAGGTTTGAGGAAAATAATCAAATGGTGGTAAAAGCTCTGTGACAGTGCTATGACAAAAGGCAGTCCAATGATATATAAAAAGTGATAAAGTAATCAAAAAGAGAAGGTAATAATAAGATTAAGAATCAGCCACTGAAAAAGTAACTGGAATCATTACAAGACCAACACAATACGCTAAGTCTGACGTCATTAGCTGTTTCCGGGCCCAAACTCCGCTTCAGGTCCCAAAGTCAAACAAACCTGTGGCTTCACTGAGAGTTACAAACTGTCTAAATTATTTTATCTTTAATAAAATTATCAGTGTGGCTGCTCTACCAGGTGTAACGATTACGTTTAACATCCAGGCATCCATGAAAACAATTCATGAAATTTAACGGAGTTAGAAGTCAGCAGTGAGTTAGCTCGCTAGTTTCCACGTAAGCATAATATATACCATGTTCTGACAGGGATTTCTGAAAAAATCAAACGTACAGCTCTGCTATCACTTCCGACATAATGGTAGGGTTAGGGTTGGTATTTTTCTCCTCCTGCTTTAAGTATAGTGTTTTGCAGGGTATGATACTTTCAGAATATGAAAAAGCAATGCCCTCTTCAACAACCGAGATGTTAGAAAATGCACAGAATTTTTTGATGAGGGATGTTGGGGTTCGGTAAAAACGTAGAAGTTTGTAACTCTAACCAGAAGGGGGCAGTAATGCAACTTAAAACGTTACCAGCGGCCGTGAACGAAGGCGAAAATGGCACCTCCGACCCGCCAGAGGTCGCTGCAGACGCCCCCTGTGACAGTTCATTGACAGCCCCTCAGCTGGTACGGAACCGGAGGCAGCGTGCTATTGCTCGGCTCAACTAGTCAAAATGTTCAGAATTACGATCCGGGCAGAAATGGGATCCCTTTGGATTTTATTCGGTGTCATCTACTCTCAGTTCCTGGCCGTATCCTCTGATGACATAGTCGTGGCATGCGGTGGATTCGTGAAATCCGACGTTGAAATCAATTACTCTCTGATCGAGGTGAGAGTGCAAATGTCCCGGCTAGCGTGCTAGCAGCTAATCAGCAGCTAGCTGGTTTGTGGTAGAAAGCTAAAGGTTGGGCGGAGTTTTTCGTTTCATTGACAGTTTGAATGAAATGAATACAAAAGCAGTGTATTTGTCTTTAATCTCTTTCTGATTGCTCGCAAACATTTGTGAGCTGGTCTTGTTTGACATTGATTTAGCTACTTACTAGATAGCTGACGGTAACTGAACATTAATATCCATAAATCACACTGCTAATCCTAAAACATACAGGCATTGATGAGTAAGTGCTCCCGTCTTAATCCCTTCTTTTTCACAGGCTACATAGGATTAGCAATTTGGTTAATTAAGATATTGAAATGAACTAAATCCGACAGACTGGGTTGTTTCTTTGTTGCTAGCTGACATAAGTCGCTCAGTTATATTAGTATTATAGTATATGCTTAATGATCACTGTGTGTTCTTCATTCTCAGATTAAACTGTACACCAAACAAGGATCACTGAAATATCAAACGGATTGTGCTCCAATCAATGGTTACTTCATGATCCCTCTCTATGACAAGGTATGCCAGCAGCTGATTTGATTAGCTCTAACTAATTATTTCACTGATGGTGAATTTAATCAAGCTGTCACTGTAACGCAGGGAGATTTCGTTTTGAAGATCGAGCCGCCTCTTGGTTGGAGCTTTGGTAAGACTCACAGAAACATCCCCATAATTCACAAATGATCATATAAAAGACATTCTGCATTGTCCCATATTCTCTGGTCTTTTTTCCTTTTGGACTTTTAACTGTCATCAGAGCCTACCAGTGTCGACCTGCACGTGGATGGAGTCAATGACATTTGCACTAAAGAAGAAGACATCAATTTTGTTTTTACGGGATTCTCGGTGTCAGGAACGGTGAGAATGGTCTTCTTGAAAAGAAATTTAGGTTTTTATAGTATGTAGACAGAAAGTTTAAGAATTTAGACGCTCTACTTTGCAAAATGTGTGATTTAAAAGATAAATAAATAAAATTGTGCTTTGACACGTTCAGTGGGGTTTATCTAAATGTAAGAAAACTTTTGAGCCCTTTAAAGTTTCTTCAACCTCTGCAACAAAGGTTATTAATGAAATAAATAAATAGTATCAAGTGTTTTTTTTTTGTGTCTAGTTTCCTCAAATATACTGTGTTTTGCTCAGGTTCTGAGTAAGGGCCATCTCATGGGCCCAGCTGGCGTGGAAGTCAAACTCACCCGAGCCGGAACAGGGGAGAAGCGCCAGAGTGTCATCACACAGCCTGGAGGAAAGTAAGTTACTCACACCTTTATGTTCGTGTGTGTTTGTGTATGGTTCTGCATTATAAATATGTTTGAAATGAACCTGTCTCTTTCTTTCTTTTTGTGGTTGTTTGCTTACACAGGTATACATTCTTTAAAGTATTACCAGGAAGGTATGACATCACAGCTTCTCATCCTTCCTGGACTCTAGAGCAGGTTTGTTTATGTTGTTCTAAGACCATCGATATTGCGTCTGCACGTTGCATATAAACGTGAATGTTGCCCATGTTCTATTCTAAGTGCCTCGTGTCAATTTTTTACACTGCGTGAGCTAGAAAGTCCAGATTTAAACAAGAGCTGTGGCTTGAGAGCCAAAAAATGGTGCATTCATACAGTGCTTTACCACCTTCTTACATCCACCAAACCCCTCATGCCGTTTTTGGTGGATGTTGAAGGAAGCTGGACTTTGCAAGACAAACTTGAGAACAAAGCATATGTAAAATAAATGACACACAGTGTAACTTAGTTCATATCTGCTGTTAAAATTAGATGGAAAAAAATGTCAGAATATAAATAGAGTGTGGTAAACTTTTAGTGAAAGATTTAAAATCTCTCTGTACAAAAATACACTGTCAGATTTGTAATTAATGATGCGAATAAGCACTCAGGTTAAACCTTTCCCACATTATTTCACCCCCATACCTACGTACCGTCATGCTCAGTACCACGCCGTCCCAGTTTCCAATTAAAGTACTGTCATTAATACTGTAGAGAATGCCCGATCTCAGAGGTCTGTTTGATTCTGTATCGCCTGAGGGTAGAACACTTCATTATTCACCTACTTGCTTAGCTGATACGGTTCCTTGTCAGGTGAGCAAGGTTATAACTAATGAGCTCCAGCAATAATCACACTGAACCTGACAGGGCCATTATTCCATCTCTTAATGCAACTTATGGGCGACCTTTGCCATCTTCATATAGAGTACTACCTCAGTGCACGTGTCCAATGCCAATGCCCCGGCCGCTGACCATCTGGTGGTTGGAGGCTACGATGTCTCGGGGGAGGTCCGCAGTGATGGAGAGCCCATGAAAGAGGTCACCTTTCTACTTTACTCAGCCACAGTCAAGAGAGAGGTAAACCTACATAATTTCAATTTTTTTTTTGCACAGAAATATGTCGAGTTTTCATATCCATGCTACATTATATGAAAATGATCAGTATATATTACTTTAACACTTTTCCCACATCTTGTCATTTCTGGAATATGCTGAGTTTTGCATTGCTCCATTGATTCATGTTGTTTGTCATTTCCAGGACATAAGTGGATGTAATACTTCCCCAGTGGAGGGTGCCAATTCTGGTGACAGCACGCTAGTCTACCTGTGCAGCTCTCTGTCCAGAGACGATGGCGTCTTCGTCTTTCCTTCATTAGCCAGCGGCGAGTACACTGTGGTGAGTTATTGTTGCAAAAGTCAAAAGGAGACCGCTGTCCATTTTTTTGTTTTTTTTTTGTTTAAGATTTTAGGATTTCAGTCCAGGAGGATTTGAAAGGACTTGCAGTAAATGTGAATCAGTTTTGCAATTTTGAGCTATTGTGTCAGAAATACAACAGAAGACCAACTGATGTTCACAGTGCAGCAACTTTGATTTAATAAGGAAGTCTTTTCCTTCATGCCATAAGTTTATGCTTAGTACAGGGAGACCATACATCATGTATAAAACATGAATCCAGCTACCATGACATCATTTTCTGGTTTGTGAGTTCCTATGTTGAAGTCTCTATTTGGCTGCTTCTATGTTTACTATTTCTGGATGAGAGGGTGAAGTGTTTAATTATCAGCTAGTGCCAGGAGGGTGAATCCATTAACTGTGACAGGGCATTAGACAGTCATAGATACATGCTAATTAGCGCTACATAACATACAAATAGACTACTACAGTTTGATCCTAAAGCTGGACTTTCTGTAAATATAATTGACCGCAAAGCAAGCCTTATTAATCTCTGGAAGGCACCAAGAGCCCAAAAATGATTGAGTTCATGTTCAGTGACTCAGATTGGCTGAGGTAAAGCCTAGCAGACAGCTGCCAGAATAGCCACCTACATGGGTATCCGACTATCAGTTAAATTGGCTTCACTACGAATTTAATACATTGGAGCCTGAGTAGAAAGTAAACAGCAGTGTTTCGTTTTTTTAGTCGTGGAGTCGAGCTGCTGGAGCGAGAAAAAGGTAAAGTCGGTTATTATCTTGCTGAGGAGTTAGAGGAGATGATACTCAGAGTTCCTTATTTAACCACTCGCAGCGGGTACTCGTTATTCCATTACTCCTCTCAGTATTTAAAAAAACAGCGCAAATTTAAATCTTGTTTTTTTGTTTGTTTGTTTTTTTTATTTGACAACACACACAGAAATAGTATTTCAGCAGTACTGTTTGAACTATTTAACACAGCTGTAACGCAGTTATAAAGAGGAGTGGGTGATTTGCTTAAGTTAACCAAACAAAGACTTCCATAGGATTGTATTACAATATATTGTAATAGCAACTACAAGTACAACATGTTTTATGTTTCCTGTTTTCTAATCCACCCCACATTTAGCTTGGCAATCTGAATCCAGTGTGGGAATTACGTGTTCAGCTAGTATCATGATTTTTTTATTTTTTTTTTTACTGATATAAGAGACAAGACGGTATGAATAATGGGTCTTATGAAAGCATAACTTTTATTTGCGAACAATGAAATTCTAACTCCTCTGTCTTAGAGATGTAATCGTTTTTCCATCTAAATGTGCTTCTGTGAAATCCTTCACTTCAGATACCTTTCTACAGAGGAGAAAGGATCACTTTTGATGTTGCTCCTTCGAGGATGAATTTCAAGGTGGAACACAACAGCTTGAAACTGGAGGTAAAGAGAACCATTAGATCTCACATTTTGAAAAAGAATTATCTTTAATGCATATCAGGATGTTATAAAAGGAAACATGTTTTCTGCCAAATGTTCAAGTTTGACATTCTGTCTCTTTATGATTAGCCCATCTTCCGTGTGATGGGCTTCTCTGTGACGGGCCGGGTTCTCAACAGTCCTGATGGGGAAGGTGTGCCCGATGCTACAGTCTACCTTAACAACCAGATCAAGGGTAATCACAATAGAAGACACATGGTTTCAGTGGAATATCTAACTAACATAAATGATTAAATGGTTCTCTGTCACACTTCAAACTGTAGTTGTCAGCAAAGAAGATGGCTCTTTCCGGTTGGAGAACATGACAGCTGGTACCTACACCATCCGTGTCAACAAAGAGCTCATGTTCTTTGAGCCAATCACAGCGAAGATCGCTCCTAATACACCTCAACTTCCCGATATCGTCACAGCAGGGTACGTTATTAGAATTTGAAGCTTATTACATAAATTTATCTTCAGTATGGGTCTTCATATTGTCACGAGTTCCTTGTTTTGGTCCGACACAGGTTCAGTGTTTGTGGCCAGATCTCCATCAGTCGCCTGCCTGAGGGCATGAAGCAGCAGGGTCGCTACAAGGTCACTCTGACGCACAAGAGAACAGACAAGGCTTTTATTCGGACTGTTGAATCTGACCATCAGGGGGCCTTCTGCTTTCAGGCCAAACCCGGAGACTATAGTGTCCATGTAAGACTCGAGCAGCGTTTAACTTTATATGACACATCCATATCTTAATTTTCATAACCGCTTATTAAATCGGTTTGAAAGCAAATTCAAACAGTATTAAATCTATACAAGAAGCTGACATATGTCACGCATATAAAATTTTCAGTTTTAATTGGTGAGCCTTCTGAAAGATGAACAGATGTCATGTCGTCTAAAGCGCAGATGGTGCTTTTTTACCCATATTCTATGATATTTGCAGATTTACAGCTTAAAAATTGCAACAGATCATCATCTGAAAAACCCATTTGTTAATAACCCAATCATTGGAAAGCAAAAAACCCAAATCTCTAACTTTTTTTTCCCCCAGAAATTCAGATTCCTCTGTGTTATCATACCAAAGCAGAGCTTATTGTTCATGTAGCTGTGTGATTTAAAAAATGTGGGTTTCTGCAAAAGCAATTCTGTTTGTGTGTTCAGGTATCTCTACCTGAAGCAGAGGTGAAAGCAGGCCTGGCTCTGCAGCCTCAGGCCCTGGATATCTCCCTTGTGGATCGGCCACTCACAGACCTAGTTTTCACCCAGTTCATGGCTTCGGTTTCTGGAAAGGTGTACTGTCTAGGTAAAGCCTTAGTAATTTACACTTTACAGTGTTTTTGAGAACACATGGTTTACCAGAGGTGCTGCTTTAATCCATAAACAAATATATGTATTTTCTAGGGCTGTCAGCGTTAACGCCGTCATCACAATTAACGCTGACAGCCCTAACATTTTCACATGAGCCAACCTTGTGTTCTGTGGTTGTCTTCTAGCTTCCTGTGATGACCTCTCTGTAACCCTGCAGCCAGTGAGTAGGCAGGGGGAGAGGAGGGCAGTGGCTCTGTCTGGGAGCAGCGACATCCTCAGCTTCTCTTTTGACACCGTTTTGCCCGGGAAATACAAAGGTTTTAAATATACTTCTTTTTTTTAATTTATTTAAATGTAAACTCTGCTTGCAGGTTTTCACTGGAACACCTCAGTCAAACATTCTGTACAAGACAAACCCCTCAATCTATGCACGAAAGTTATAGTAGTTATTCTCAAATAGGGAAATGAGTTGGTAATCATCAGCCTTTCAATCACTGGTTTATAGCAGCAGCTTTCAGGAGGCATGCCATTACTCAACTAGTGTTTCCCCACCTTCTGGTAATGTGGATCCATCTGTTCAGTCCACACAAACTCTTTGACTGCCTGCAAGTGATTTGCACACACTGCATGTTTATTCAGTGTATGGTGTTGCTGGGACAGTTCTTATGTATAATATTGGTGTAATCATTTTTAAAATCTTTTTATTAAAAGATCCTGAACGGAACTTCTGATATGTTTACACCTATAACAGTGTGACATATTTAATTTACATATTTCTTTTTTTTTTTCTCAGTCTCTTGAAATGTATTTCTCACTCTTTATTCTCTCTAATCTTTACCACTTATAGTTAGTATTTCTCATGAGGAGTGGTGCTGGAAGCATAAGTCAGTGGAGGTGGAGGTTGTGGAATCGGACGTCTTGGGGGTGGAGTTCAGACAGATTGGCTACATCCTGCGCTGCTCCCTTTCCCATGCCATCACTTTGGTTAGTAATCAGTAGCTCGCTCCAGTTGCACTGCATGCTGCTTGTCAGTTCAGATGCTTACACTTCCATGTGTATTATTGAATGTGTGGTGATGCACAGGAATTCTTCCAAGATGGCAGCAAACCTGAAAACGTTGGCGTGTACAATCTCTCTAAGGGAGTCAACCGCTTCTGCCTCTCCAAGCCTGGTGAGTTTCTTTCTTCTGACCTCTCATTAGCTAAACATTGCATAAATTAGCCTATTCAAAAAATATCAGACTATACCAACTATTCCCCCGTGTACAGTCGAAATATGGAAATATACAACTGGAACGTAATAATTAATCTGCTAAAAATGGCCTGTCCAGGTGTTTACAAAGTCACCCCTCGCTCCTGCCACCAATTTGAGCAGGACTTCTACACGTACGATACGTAAGTAATGCATCGCTGTGTCTTTTTATTTGTGGGTTAATGCAATGCAGCCAAAGCAGTCTAATGACTGCTGTTGACCTGTGTGTAACAGTTCAGCCCCCAGCATCCTGACGCTGACTGCAGTGCGGCATCACATGACAGGACTCATCACCACCGACAAGATTCTAGATGTCACAGTCACGATCAAGTAATTATGACTCTGCATGAGTAGGCTCATTTTCTGAGATACTGTGTGCTAACACACAAATTCACAGCAGCATTTGTGTGTTTGGTAATGGCCAGCTTTAGCGTTTTTATGAATTAATTTATTTTTAAATCGCCATCCCCCTGGTCAGGTCATCCATTGAGAGCGAGCCAGCGCTCGTGCTGGGTCCGCTGCGGAGCCTGGAGGAACAGCGGCAGGAGCAGCAACTGCAGGAGATTGAGCTGCGCCGTCAGGAGCGAGAACGTCGTGCAGCCGAAGAGGACGGCGGTGCCAGAGATGATAGTCCTCCTATCCAAGAAAAGGCTGATGAACTGACGGGTCCCTTCCACTATGAGTTCTCCTACTGGGCCAGGTCAGTTTGTGCTCTTTACGACACCATATTGGGCTGACGGCAAAACTTCTGTTCACTTTAGTGTTAACTTGGAAATGCCAAGCTTTAAATCTCTGTAGAAAATTAACAGGACTTGAGAGAAATTAAGAGTGGAACTCTGGCATTCGTTAATAATAACCATCACAAATAAGGGGCTCATTTGAGTCTTGAACATTGCTGTTAGTGATGTTTTTCTTTCTGTGTAAATGTGCAGGCCTGGTGAGAAGATCACAGTGACTCCCTCCTCAAAGGAGCTGTTGTTCTACCCTCCTGAAGTAGAGGCAACTATCACCGGAGGTAAATCCACACAAGAAGAACGTCAATTGGAAACCTTAAAAAAAAGAGACTCTGATACAATCCACACAGGTTATTCTAAAATAAACCGCATATTTGCTGTTAACAGAGTCGTGTCCGGGTCGGCTGGTGGACATCACTGGTCGCGCAGGTCTTTTCTTAGAAGGCAAGGTGTCACCAGAGCTACAAGGTGTGGAAATATCTATCACTGAGAGAGGCGCTGCTGCACCACTCATTACTGTGGCCACTAATGAGATGGGAGCATACAGGTATGAGAACACGGTGATAAAAATAGGGCGCGTGAAAATGAGAGGGAGGATATTCAAGAATTTTTCATTCGGGTAATGCTGCCTTCGGGTTGTGCTATAAATGTTATTGCCTTAGCAAGTCATTATACTAACAGGGTAGTCCATAAATGCTTTAAAGAAAAAAAGAACCCAAAAGAAGTTTTTGGCCTGGAGTGACGTGTGAATTCTTGTTGAAGCTCTCGCAGAAATATAATTTTCTATTTAGGACCAAAAAGTTAAATGTTAAAAAAAAAAGAGAAAAAACGTTGAGCTTCTTGGCTGTGGGCGCAGCCATCATCATTTTGTTACAGACTGAAATAACCCAACAACTGTTAGATTCATTACCACGGAGGCTGCCACAGATGTTCACGGTGCCCAGAGGATGAATTTCAATGACTTGTGTGTTCACCTGTTTATTCCTCTTTTCTTTATTTGGGAAAAGAAAAAAAAACGTGCTGGGAAACGTTGTGTCAGAGCAGAAACATGCCTTTTTTCTTTCACATGAGTAAAGCTTGTCATCAGATATATATATCTATATCTATCTAATCACATTACGTTTAGTAATAAACAAGTATGTTGAAGAAATTCCCGACCTTCACGTAACTTTTTCCCCGGTTTTCTTCAGTGTGGGTCCGCTCCACAGCGACCGGCAGTATGACATCAGTGCAAGTAAAGAAGGCTTCGTGCTGAGTCCCGTGGAGGGTACCCAGGGAGATTTTAAGGCATTTGCTTTGGCTGGTGTCACCTTCAAGGTATATGCAGCCATCCTCACTTGCATGTATTACATCCCAGTAATCATCAGACAGTTTCTTTTATATTTGTCTCGCTGTTTGTTCACATTTACTAACCCTCACTGATTATGGTGGTCGGACGTGAAAAAAAAAAAGAAGTGACATGATAAAAACACTTGTTACTGTATGTTTTGGAAAAATGTAATTAAAAGAGAAGAGCTCTCATGGACAGTCGGATCGTTTTTGTGTTTTGCAGTATACTGCCACTGTGCTGCCCTTTGTTAAAAGGATCTGCAATTACCTACTGCGACCATGAGATTCTGACACAAATGATCAGTATTAGTTTCCTTTTCACACTGTGTGATGAATTGCTTTGAAATCTTTTGCTCAGCATTGACAGAGCTTTGTGCCCATGTTTATTTTTCACTTGTACATCTTCTGTGAAATTAAGCTCACCTGTTAGCCTGATTACACCCACACTTTGGCACTCACTCGAGCCACGGGCTTTCATTATCTTTCGTCCGCGTGATCTTTTATTGTGAAAAGATTAAAGGAGTTTATTCGATTAGGTCCCGGTCTCTAGCAGTTAAAATGATCAAGTCTTCTGTCTGTGCTGTAGATCAAATCGGAGGATGGTCAGCCTCTCGCCGGCGTGCTTCTTTCTCTGAGTGGGGGTCAGTTTCGCTCCAACCTTTTGACTCAAGACACTGGCATCCTCACTTTCAATAACTTGGTAAGAAACCCCTTTTTAGTAGTATATCAGACTGCCCAAGCAGTGTTGGTGGTTGAAGGTAATTGTAGGGATGCTTTGACCTCGGTCTTGGTTCACCTGTGTTTTCTTTTTCCCACCTTTTGTTTCCTCAGAGTCCTGGTCAGTACTACTTCAAGCCCATGATGAAGGAGTTCCGCTTTGAGCCGGCATCTCAAATGATCACAGTGGAGGAGGGTGAAAGCCTCAGTATTGATATAACTGGCATCAAAACTGCATACAGGTATATGAGTGTACATTGTCCACTGTTAGCTTAGCATGCATAGGAATATCTTTCTGAATATCTTTGTGAGTGCAAATTACTGAGCCTGTAATCATCTCCTGGTGGGTACTGCAGCTCGCACATATGCTCATTGCAGTCTTGTGCTCTTGTCCTCAGCTGCTACGGAATGGTGCAGTCTCTCAACGGGGATGCAGAATGGGACGTGGCCGTGGAGGCAGTGGGTCAGGGAGACTGTAGCCTCTACAGCGAGGACACAGTCACTGATGAGGAGGGCCGATTCAGACTCAGGGGTCTGCTGGTGAGGATGGGATGAGCTGTTAAAAATAAGACCAGACATGAGAATTTAAACAGATCACGGCCTCTAGGCGTTGTCTTGGATTACTAGGGAAACTGGTGATTTTGCAAGCAGTATATGATTCGCTCAGTTGTAATGGAGTGTGTGTGATTATACCTCTAATTCATGTAATGTTTTTCTTGCAGCCGGGTTGCAAATATCTCATTCAACTGCGAGCTGAAGGCAACGACCACATAGAGCGGGCCTTGCCACAACACAGAGCTATAGAGGTAGGCAGCAGCTTGCTTCAAGGTTGTCCTGTGCAGATGTTCATCATGTTTGATGTTTAATGGGGTTGAGAAATTACAATTATACAAAGTTTCTTAGTGGGATATGAGAGGGATCACTTGTGCTTAAGCATAATCGGTGGGTTTTACATGTTTGGCCACGCCTTTAGACTATTTGTCAGTAGCTAACGGTGCAGTTATCTTTATTTAGGGAGTATTTTGTCTTTGACTTCAAAGCTGTGGGTCAGAGCTGACTTGGATTACTGTAGAAGACAAAGCAGCTACTAAATGAAGCTCACTGAGTGTTTACTTTTAAGTTCAAGAATTTTGCACTCATTTTCAAGTCTTACTTGCGGCGCTTTAACACAGTTATGAAAACTATTAAGGAGGCTATGGAAAACTTTAGTAATTGAATTGTTAAAATAACTGTGGGAACCCTGTGATTATGACTTATCAGCACCCTCATCACATGGGTCCTTTCAATATTCAGAACAAAAGCAGCGATAATCCCATTGCCAAAGTTTAAACCTCTCACTTCATAATTTTAGCTTGTCTGAAAAGTGCAGCGCTCCTAATCTCCCTCGCAAGGCTGGAAATGCCTTAATTCCCTTTAATTCTCTGTTATTATCACACCGTGTGACTTGAACAAAAAACTTTATCCGCGGTTCACATTGGGTATTTTCTTCACAAGTTCCATTGTTACATCTATATAATAGGCTCTATATTTCCTTTCAGGTTGGCAGTAGTGACATTGAAGGGGTCAACATTATCGCCTTCAGGCAGATCAATCAGTTTGACCTCAGTGGAAACATCGTCACGTCTCCTGAACACCTTCCAACACTATCAGTAGGGCATTTTAAACCCGGCAGTTTTGTCTTTGTTTTCAAACTTTTAAGTCTCTGCAAGGCTTTTACATTAGCTGTAGATAAGTTAGATCTGTAATCATTTTGCATTACCTTTACCATTTTTCCCTCAGGTGAAATTGTATAAGAGTGACAATCTGGACAATCCAATCAACAGCGTCTCTCTGGGACAGTCGCTTTTCTTTCACTTCCCTCCTTTGGACAGAGATGGCGAGGTAATTCAGTCTTAAAGAGCGTCTGTTATGCTTTTCCTGGTTTGAGTAATGAGGTCAGTGTACGTTTGGAGGTCCAGTAAGCCAGAAAGCTCGGGTTTCAGACCACTAAGACATTTTCCTACTGTTAGACATGTATAATGTCAGTGTGAGAGGACGTCCCTAACATGGTTATGTCAGGGACAGCGCTCTTGTTATGAGAAAATTTACCACCCTGCTGTTCAAACCTTCTGTTTAGCAGGAGTAGCCAATCAGAAGAAAGCTGGCTTAAAGGGAGAGTGGTTTTAAAGAGAGATGAGGTAGAACACCTTTCTGAAGATGGTGCAGGCCCTCAGTTCAATGACTAAGGCCTAAAAGCCTTATAGTAGGACTATTTTTGAACTGTGAAACATGCAAAGCAACTTAAGTATGTGTGATGGTTGTATTTGACCCAGAATACCCTGCTGTTTCTCCATAGTCACCTTTCTCTTCTCTTTTCTAGAGCTACGTACTGATGCTGTACTCCACACTGTCCCGCTCCCAATATGATTTCACACTGCCTCAAGTCTCCTTCACCTCCACTGGCTACTACAAACATGTCACTCTTACTTTCCACCCCACTGTAAGATACAGATGTTTTGGTGTTTTTAAATATATATATATATATGTATATATTTTTGCCTGCAAAGAATATTTGTTTTGTCTTATTTGTTACAGAACAGTATGTTTTTATATGAATGTGTGTGTGCACTTTCCCACAGCGTAAAGTGCCTGACCAGGATGTTGCTCAAGGGTCCTACATAGCTTTGCCGCTGACTCTACTTCTCCTCTTAGCGGCCTACAATTATGAGAAGGTACAGAACAAGTTGCATCTAATCAAGACGCACTATTCAACCAAGCTTTGGTTTGATTATACAATTTCTAAATCTGAGGAATAAATGTCACTAGATGTGAGCCTTGTCAGGGCCAAGCCTATAATGTATTAATACCCTGTAATTCTAATAGTTATTGCATGGTTGGTTTTTATAGTTAAGGTTTTTCATCCAGAAAGCTTCATTTAATACCTTTTCCTGACCTGTTTTGCAGGTGATTCCCCTTTTGTTACAGTTGGGGAGCCGCATCCAGGGAGTGAGGAGCATGGCTCAAGCCAGCAGTGAAAGTGCTGCTATGGATGAAGCCAAACGTCAGGCGAAGAGACAGAAAGCCAGGCGAACATGAGGTGCACCTTAAGCCATGTCTTTGTACACTAAATTGCCCAATAGCATCCGTGACCCCAGCATCAGAAAACAATGGGTTACCAGGTTTACACTTGTTCATTGTTACCAACCAAGTGCTGTGTGTGCTAGGGAACTTTTTAGCTTGCTAAGGTGCGTTTGAAACAGGGTGCAGGTGAAGCCCAAAATGAACCACTCAACACCCTTTACCACCACCACCACCTCCACCTCATCAGCCACTTTGATTCATTGGACCGCGAGCTGACATTTTACAGACAGTTTTTTGTCCACAGTTAATCCTAGTCTAAGAAAATTGTTGATATTTGTAATAGAATATGAGCCATTTTTTATATTTGTAATTTATCTAGGTCAACAACAGTCTTGTCTTTTTTTTGTTTGTTTGTTTGTTTGTTTTTTAATGAGTACAAAGCTTATTTTAATAGTCCTAATAATGTTTTGGACTGTGAGACATTGTATGCCTTTCAGCACTGGGGCCAATTCATTAAAACGTGGCTTTAATTTGATAAAGTGTTAGCTTAAAGCAGCAGTTCTCAAACTTTTTTTTTTTCC
>VOQK01009573.1:1503-16506 GCA_015052645.1 Benitochromis conjunctus | reverse complement strand
CCAATAAGACAATAGAGTCCCCAGGTGGAGCACCATCCAGTACCCCACCCAGGGACTCCAAGAAGGTTGGGTACTCTGAACCGCCACTCGGCGCATAAGCGCAGATGACGGTCAGGACCCGCTCCCCGACCCGGAGGCGCAGGGAACAAACCCTCTCGTCCACCGGGAGAAACCCCAACATACAGGCAGCAAGCCGAGGGGATACCAAGATACCCACCCCAGCCCGCCGCCTCTCACCAGGGGCAACTCCAGACTGAGACAGAGTCCAGCCCCTCTCCAGGAGACTGGTTCCAGAGCCCAAGCCATGCGTTGAGGTGAGCCCGACTATATCTAGCCGGTACCTCTCAACCTCACGCACTAACTCAGGCTCCTTCCCCACCAGAGAGGTGACATTCCATGTCCCAATTGCCAGTCTCGGTAGCCGGGGATCGGTCCGCCAGGGCCTCCGCTCCTGGCCGCCGCCCAGCTCACAATGCACCCGACCCCTACGGCGCCTCCTGCTGGTGGTGGGCCTGCAGGAAGTGTAACATCAGAGCATTTTAATACAATTTTACAGCACTTTATATTACATTTGCAAGGTGCCAGACAAAGGACAAACACACACATTTGTCAGGAAAGTAATAAAAAAATGAAGATAACAAAGCTAACAGTGTTAAATGGAGGTCAGGGAGGATAAAAGACAGTGCCCATAAACAGGACAGTAAAAAGGAGTTTAAAGAAGTCATTTGAAAGTTAAAGCGAATTATTCAGCCTCATCTTTTCTAGCATTGTGTTTCAAAGTCATCTTCACATCACCAGGAACATGAATCGCTGAGGCTTTGCAGGATGATGAACTGCTGGATTGATTAAAGGATTTGTATGGAAGATATTCTGAGTTTTTTTTCCCTCCCCACAATGCTTTTTTTCCCCCATCTTTGCAAATTCTGACATTTCCTGTGTGACATTTGATTTAGTCAGCACAATATCCTGCTTCCTCACTAATCAATGTACATCAGTGCCTTACTGTAAACTTTAATTTAGAGCTTAGATGGATGCTCACGCACTGCAGTCATGTAAGCAGAGGAGGAAATGACTTAAAAAACAAAACATCACACTAAAATACTGATAACACAGGTATCCTGCATGCATGGAGTCTCTGCACTGATGCTTACTTCATGAAAGAAGCGCCATGAAAGGTCAGCAGAAAACGTCTGATAGTATAAACTGTCTAAACTGTGTACAATGACAAAGGTTACGCTGCCTCTGACAGAACGAGGAAACAGGTTTAATTTGTTCTTTGTCACATAATTTTAAAAGTTTGCTATGTTTTACAACAAAGTCACACTTTCAAAGAATGATGTAGACATCAGCGTTTTCGTATCAGTCATCTCCTCAGCTGCATCTGCATGTGTGCACTTCACTGAAAGCAAAGGCCAGCATTTAAAGACGTTTTGAAAAATAGCTCTAAAACTCATGAAATACAAGATCGGGGCTCTGTGGCTTTTTTACTTTGTGTGAGTGAAATATTGAACTTTTCGCTGAGCGACAATGAGCTGAGAGTTACTCTACAAAGGGACACGATCTGTTTAAAAAATCAAATAATAGATTGATGCAAATCACATAGATGCTGATTTATTACTTTGCCAAGTTTTGCAGGTTTAAATGGAAAAAAAATTTGTGAAAACTCAGTTTTACCATATAATTAACTACACTGAAACGTGGGTTTTTTGGCCATCTAAAAATACGCTCTTAAGCATGAATGTTTTTAAAACTAAAAACTGTATTTGTATAGCACTTTTCCAATTAATTAATATCTCTTGTGGATGTTCACACTGAAAGTCAATTTATGCCACAGGTAATACAAATTAGCATGTACTTAATCACTTCCTTTGGGTCCACTGAGCCTGTATGTTTGTAGTGGGCAGCACATTAGTGAGCAGTTAAAGCAGCAGGATAATGAGGACGATTTATGTTTGCATGGAACAGTCCTAATTAGAGCAGCACATCCACTCAGTTTGCAGTTCTACTTTTAACCAGCAGAGGGTGACAGCAGCACTGCAGACAGGCTTCACCACTGGGTCTATTAAAGCGTACATCCAACCAGGCCCCTGCATGTGAGTCCTGTGAGGCTGCTGTGGCTGGCACTCACTGCTCATCATGCTTTACGGTGCTGGCACAGAGGGATTATTTATCTTTGTGTTCTTGCTGGACAACTCCTCCTCTATTGTCCAGCCATTCATTTGAAATCAATGCCACCACGGACCAATCAGAGTGTTCTTTGAAGGAAAATTATGATTGCTCCCGAAAAGGGGCAATAATAAAACTGACAGAAAACACCTTTACTTGCAGCATGCAGCCGCTTGTTTTATGTCTTGTCATTGGCGGGGCTTCATGTCCTTGGTTTTTTTCTTTTTTAAAGGTACACTTCAGTACTTTCTCTAATCCCCAATTTCGCTCTGGTGATGTCATCAGGGTTATCCTGACAGAAACTGAAAACATGCATGCTTTGGAGGTGTGGGCATAGGAGGCAGCTGCACTGTAGGAAACAAAGCCTGACGAAGCAGCAACCTCTGAGGCTAAAAGAATAAAATCATCACAGAGGTGGAAAAAACTGCAGTTCCTCTAGTGTCCACTTATAGTCCCCATAGACTTCCCTGTTAAAGTGTCTAACTTTACAGGAGAAATAAAGATGTTTACAGCCTGCCACAAAAAATGTTTTGGTCTCTATAGTTAATGCTTGGGGAGCAAGCACCGTGTTCATTCACTCATGAGCTGCTGTAACATGGATCAAATGGCTGAATTGCCACCTCAGCATGCAGTCAAGTTCTATAGAGTCTTGCTAATGACCTACTAATTGTATTCAGGTATGTTGCAACAGGGACACATGGAAAAGTTGCAGGACTGCGGCCCTCGAGGACTGGAGTTCGAGACCCCTGGTAGCGTATCTCAGGATTAGCCTTCAAATAATCAAACTCCATCTTTGATATACAGTCTATGACCCGTACTAGAAAATAAATATCATGATATTTGAGCCTTTTTGCATCTTTGGAGTCCTTTATGCAAGCACAACATTCAGTGGAGGACCACCTTAAGCACTCAGCCTTAAATAAATCACATCTTCAGAGGAAGAAGACAGGGGCTGTAAACACAGCATAACAAGGGCTCTCAATTACAATCACAAACTGGCCACAAAGGCGGCTTCATTCTCCGAGAGGCTGCATACCAATTAGCAGCGTTTGGTAGCTTTAAAAGGGCTCTTGTTGCACTTTGATATACAAGCTTTCAAATGAATAACAAAGAGGCTGCCTCACAGGTGCATCATTGAAACACATGCAACAATTAGTCGATCAATAAAAGCAAATCAATAGAAAAATCAGAACGGCTGTTATCGCACAATCGATATCTAGTTTCCTATGAATAAATATAAATTATATTTTTATATATAGGACTTTTCCGTCGCACATAAGAGGCAATACGATGACACCACCCTTATCATTTTTACTGTTCTGTCAGAGTTTTTGATACCAGTTAAAATGTAAAAATTCACTAAAACAATAAACTTTTGTTCCTGCCATAAAAATAAGCATAGCTATGCACACCGACACTCCTACCTGGCATACAAATAATCTAAACAGTATTCACAAAGGGATGCGTTCTTTTGGCACTTTCTACGGATAATTAGAAAGAAAGAAAAACACCACTAAAGAGAACAGGTGTAACAGCTCTAATAAGATCTGTAAAGTAGCCCCTACAGTGGAGTGACGCAGGCTTGGCCACGGAGGAGTTTTTGGTGGACCAGGGGCTTTCAGAGGGATGCATTCAGAGTGTGCGCACCTGCGTAAAACACAAGCAGCGTCCGCTATCCAGGAATTGCAACCTTGTACAGGTGAGACCAGCTGCTCCATCGTCAAGGAGGAGGCACTCCCACGAGGAAGGATCTATTTTCCAACAATGAATGCCATCTCTGCTGGATTACAAACTACGAAGCGCTGCTCTTACGTTTTCTCCCCTGAGCAGCAGTGACCGTCGCGTCCACACACCGACACCTTACGCACCGTCCTCTCACACATCTCTACTTGTTGTCCTCCTGCGACAAACATGACATCCCCGCTACTAGCTTATATCTTACTTCTTTCAGCCCTTCATACCTGGTAAGTGGCGCTCTTTGGTTGCGTGATGCCTTTTGGTGATGCTTTAAACGCTCAGGAAACTTTGTGGCTGGCTCTTAAGTTTGCGTGAAGGACTCAGTCACACTAACGACGTGTTTGCATGCATGCACTGTGCAGACTGCGCTGCATATTTTAAGTCAGTGTAAGTGCTCCTGCTGTTTTCAGCCACCTTCTTTCATTTTGTGTCCCTGTAGCTCTCTAACAATCGAGTCCGAGGAGGACTACGAGGATGTCACTGTGAACCAGATGCTGGCCCCAAAATCCCAGCAAACCGATGCCACGGAAATACTCAATAATTTACTAAAAGAATATGACAAGAAACTGCGACCGGATATTGGAGGTGAGGATTACTTCTGTGCATTTTCTCAGCTAACTCATCACAGAGTTTGAATGCAAATCAGCTTTCTCGTTATAGTCACACACCCGTGTGAAACCTGGGGATTCTGTAAATGTGAAAATGAAGTTGATGTTTAGAATTTAAGGCAGAACCTGCATAACACTGTATGCATGACCTATGTACTAAAACCTGAGCCCAAACACTGAAAAGCCTGTGCCGAACTTACTTTCATTTTACAAGCTTAAATGTTCTTGTGCATAAGTACGTAAAATATTTTTCTGATTATGATGAAACAACAATACTAAGTAAACCAAAACTTTTAAAAGGACTAAAAGTATTGACATTTTCAATTTGGACTTTGGACTATCAGCTATTTGAACACTACACTCTTCAGACATTCACACATGAAGCACAGGGGATTGGTGACTTCCTCCATCTCTCTTTGGGTGATAGACTTTAAAAAGTGCTACTCCAACACCTCTAACTTCAATCCCAGTGACAATGCCAGGGAATTTCTGAATATTGTAGGATTTGTTTGTTCCCTCTTTGCTTTATATAAAAGCAGCACCTGAGCTGCATTGACTGAACTGATTTGTTCAGATGTGATTGTGCAGTGTTATTCCAGGATGTCAGGAACTTGTGGTGATTCTGGAGGAAAGTCTTTGATCGTCACCTCTCCTTGGTCTTCTTTGGTTTTCTTTGGTTGTTGCAAAGCTTTGAGGTGTGTTTGGCTTCATCACCCTGCTGCTGCATGACTCGTTCATCACAAAAATCCAAACTTGAGGGTGGGGTATGTCTCTGAAGAATGGAGTGCTGCTTCTCCATGGTCAGAGTGGCGTTGATTCAGTGCACGTGTCCAGAATATTCCCACCCTCTCTATGGGTTTCATATAAGGTGGTAACATCTCCTCATAGACACTCCTCTGTTACTATCACTATCATCAGGATATTATTGCATTAATATTTTTTTCCTGCTATTCGCTGTGAAGTGCTCCCTTTGTCTACTTTTGTGATCATAACTTTAAAGCACATTCTTTCTTATTATCAGATGACACTGTTTCATGTATTTAACGGGTAGGTACAAGTTTTTTAGTGGTTTTAACATCGTTGATTGTTTTTTTGTTTGTGAAAGTGAAAAATTCTCCAGTTTTCCAGCCTGATAGTCTCTTACTTGCTGACCCACCATCACAAAGGGTCAAGGTGTAACTCATCAGCATGTCCTCATGAATATAAATTACATCTGAAGGTGGGAACTTTGAGTGGAGGAGAGAGATATGTAATTCCCCGACTCATTTTCTCTTGGATAAATTGAACGTGTTTGTCAACTCTGAAGACTCTGAAGAGGCTCTGCTTCTGTTCATGTTCAGGGTTTGCAAAGTGGCCTCTGGTGGCAGGCTGCTGCCATATGGTAATGTAGTTAGAATCAAGGCAGAACAAAGAGGGGCTTCATAGAACACACTTCTGTGAGTTGTCGCTCATTAGGTATTAACTTAAAAACAAACAACTTTCATCTTTGCAAAAAGAACAAGAAAGACATGGTTGAGCTGGAGGTCAGTCGTCAACCATCTGAGAAACTTGAGTTGCATTGCGAGCAGCAGCAGGTGACATCCAACTGACACCTAACAGCTTGTTGTGTTTAACAGCAGGCGTTGCCTGAGATGTGACCAAGATTCAGCTCGTGATCACGATTTCTCCTTTGCTGATGGAAGGTGTTTGCATTTGAAGCCTTGATTTACATTAGATGGCACCTTGCTAACCAAACCTGTCCACAGATATCTAACTGGTGCTGGCAGGCCTGGGATCAGTAGTCTTGGTAAAATCGTACTTTTTAAGGTGCTGCAGTTACTATTGATGTGCATAAAAGTGCATCAGATTACTTTTTATAATGTGAATTTTTGGTTTTTTTGCAATGATAGCGAACAGATAATGACACCAGATTCAGACTTTGGGGCATGTAGGCAGGACATGCTAATATCAACATTTTACCGTCATCACATCATCATCATCACCAGCTACTCTAATAAATCATACACCCAGTGATGCGAGTTAGCTGAGTATTCGGGACTCATGAAATGTATATTTAAAAACAACAACAACAAAATGTTAACACACCCTAACTAGGGGTGGGTTTTGATGATCGATTTTCCGATTAAAATCGATTTTAGTTTGAATAAAGCGATATCGATTCATTAAAATCCTGAAATTATTTTTAAATATAAATGTATTTTGCCCGAAACGCCAGAATCTCAGGTTAAACCTCACAAAACTCTTTCGACAACCACCACGATAAAATCACACTTCCTACAGAGCTCTCTCTTTCTCTCTTGCTCTCTCAGTGTACTTCCCATCTAAAAATCTCTGTTTTCTGCATTATTCGCTTGCTTATTACCCACCAACCTACCGTTGTTTACAGAGCTGTCGGCCACTCAATACTGAAGAAATTTTAACTTTTTAAAATTATCATTTTCAAATACATAGCTACTGATCAAGTTTAATCATTCATTTGTGGAGAGCTGCATGCAGAGATAAATTTGGAATCTCAAAACATGCAAACTGCCCCAACTTTCCTCAGTAACTTAATTGGGAAGTCTTAATAGATCCAAAGAAGAAGAGACCATCATTTTCGACACCTGCACCATTTGAATGCGATTTGATAACCAAGCTTGTCTAAAAATTTTCCTCACTCTATATTATCCACTCAATGCTCCTAAAAATTATGGCTTCAAAAAGGGAGAAACCCACGGATCCATCTTTTGTATACAGTCTGTTGTTTTGGATAGCGAAGGAGGTGGATCCTTCAGCATCACTTCACGTCTTAGAGATTTTTCAGTCACTGTTTTAGCAAACAGGATTTATACAACCTGAATCGTGTATAATATCTCTGTTACTATGGATACCAAGCAGAACAAGCCCCGTTGTTCCTGTCTGGCAAAAATAAAGCACACAAAAGAAAAAAAATGTGATTGGTACGCTGGGTGTTATGGGCACGTATAGATGACCTCACACATCATGCTCTGGAAAAGCCCTTTCAATGCATTCCTGAGAGAGATGATCCCATCCTCACATCCTTGGTGCCACTTTATTACAGTTACTTTCTCAATGTTTCACTCCAGTAAATAACCCTGACCTCTCACTTTCCTCAATTGATAGAACAAACCTAATGTTTACTATGTCATCTGCTCATCCTGTGGTCAATTTCAGTTTTTTAAACAGTTTTTCTCCATGTTTTAAATCTTCTCCCGGCTGTTGTGATTCATACAAACAAGGGATCAGTTAGATTTTCCATCAGCATAAGGCACAACGATGGCCTCTGTCAGAGCTACACAGATACCGCTTGTTCTAGAGTTACCCAGTGCTCAGCTGCATGCTTGCTTTTAATCCAAACATTAATGTCATGGAAATGTGTTTTCTCTTGTTATTACCCATGTGCTTTCACTGCAGTTTAATCTATCTAAGCTTCCTGAAGCTTCAAGAATAACATATTGGAGAGGATAAATTATGTGCAATTTCCCTGTAGCTCAGTAATCTATTTTTCCTTATAACCTGGTAACATCTAACAGTAATGTAACTGAGTTTCCCTGGAAACCACAACAACAACAATAACAAAATCTCAAACAGGCCCATTTAGTAGCTTATTTGTGTGCTTTCAGTAATGTTACGTAATCCTTAACAGCAGTTAGGGCTCAGGTCCAGATCCCCTAGGATAATATACATGTAGATATAGGAGGAGGTGATGGTGGTGAAGCCATGAGACTCTGAAGCAAATATAAGTCCCAATTTTCAGGAGATTTGTTTTAAAAGCGACATATTCTGCTAATTTCCTGCTTCGTTTTTATTCCATGACTTTATCATAGTAGCATGAGTCACACTTCACAGTAACACTCATCCATTCATCCCTGTGTCTCTAAACCAGTTTTCACCTGACTGCTAAGTCAGACCTCATTATTTGAAACTTTGACCATGCTTATTATGAGCCTGCATCAATATAAACACTAATATATTTAGACTTACTGACCATTTAATTAGGTACACCCATTCAGCTATTGAATCAGCCAATTACATGGCAGCAACTAAATTCATTTCGGCATGCAGATATATTCAAGACGACCCGCCGAAGTTTAGACTGAGCATTAGAATGCTCAGAACTATTTGAATTTTCTTTTTAGCCCAAAACGGTTAAAAGAAGCTATGCCCACATGGTAAAATCGAGGCATAGCTGATTCTTCTATGTGTGTTCAGACAGCAATACCTTGTGAATGCTTTATGCTACCATAATATGCCAAATATGCCCACAACCCTGTCTTTCCTTATTTGTTTGAATTTTGTCTCTAGTGCAAACTATAACAGCGTTCCGGTCATTTAAAGATTGCTTTTAAAATGGGCTAGGCCCGTGGGTCCTGTCCAAGGGTTAACTCGTTGGCCTGGGGAAGCTAATCAAAATGCAGATTTGGAGATTTGCTCATTAGCTGAAGTGAGAACAAGACAATCTAGCAAAAGAGAAAGCGAGACCGGAGAGGACATAAACTGAGGGGAGTGATTAGCTCACTGAACACAGGCAGAAAAAATGGAGCGAGAGCTAACAAAGGAAAGCACTTAGACCAGAAATGACAAAATAAAACAGGAAATGGCTACAATTACATATTATATAAACATAACTGGCATCCAAAAGCACAATTGTCCCTAAATTTTCACTGTGAAAAGGAAAAAAAACAGCCATGAATTTACGCTGACGCAAATGGTCAATAAGACCATGTAGGAAATGCTAAGTGCAATTATGAGGAGCATTTCAAGAGCCTGAAGAGTCACAAATGTGCTTTTTTTTTTGGGTATCGCACACACACAAAAAAGCCTCAACGATGTTCTTAGATTGACAGTAGCTCAGACAAACATTCTCAGCAGGAAAGGCCTGAACAGTTTTTCTGCACGCAAATGTGTATTTTCAAAAATCCTGTTTTATCAGGATTGTGATGCAAACACTGTCATCACATCACTTATAATTTTACACTGAATTTAAACTTGAACACGGTTCACGCTGAAAAGCATCAATTAGAAGCTGCATAATGAGTTTATCGTTTGTGTTTTTCTATCATTCCCCTGTCGTTGGAAATGACGTGGGAGTGATGGATGCGCTGAAACAGCAAACAAGTGAAAGTCATGAATAGAACAGGACTTTTACTTTATATGGATGATGTGTGTGTTAGACTGTTCAGCAGTCACCCACAGGATGTATGAGTCCAGACTTTGTGTCTGAGTAATAAACACAGTGACCTTTTCACTAAGCTTCTTCAGGGACTATTTTTCTGGCGTTTTTCTCGCTGTTTTTTTCCCCCCATTGCACCCACGAGGAGTCATTTACACGGAAAATTATTATTCTATAGTGTATCAGAGATCTGTATTCCTCCTGGCTGCCCAGCCACAGCGCACTAAATTAACTTGTATGGATCATTTCAAAGAAGAGACGATAAATAGGATGCGGGCAATTAGCATTTATTTTTTGTAATTCCCCTGACCACACATGACAGATAAGTACGTTAGAAAGCCATTTGTTGTGTTGCGGGTCCTTTGATGACAGATGGTGAGCTGAAGTCATTTGACCTTGTCCTGTTGGCATTAATGAATGTGACTTTTTAAACTCGTAGTTAAACAAGAGGCATTTCCAGCACATGGGCTGAATGTAAAATGATGCCTCTGTTGATGTTGTGGAGTGAGAGTCAACTTTAAATGTCCAAATGCCATTTTTTTTTCTGTTATTGTATTTTACTGATAATGATTTTAGGAGGAAAATGTGAATTTTAAGTAAACTTGATAGTTTTCCCATCTGGTATTGTTTTTTAACCTTTAACTGTCTGAGTGACATCAGTTAGAATACTAGCTGTATATTTTTATGTGCTGTAGTTATGTTAAATATCATAAAAACCCTCCTTATAATTAAGTTGTCAGACTACTTGTCCCATGACTTCTAATCGTTGGTAAGGATAGGTTAAAACATGGAAAGCTGTGTGCAAATATGTGTTTTTAACATTGTGGAGATGATGATTATTGGTGATTATTTGGGCGATCGTGGCCCAAATAATCAAGGGTTGGCAGTTCGTCTTGTAATCGGAAGGTTGCCGGTTCGAGCCCCTGCTCGGACAGTCTCGGTCGTTGTGTCCTTTGGCAAGACACTTCACCTACTGCCTACTGGTGAGGGGCCGATGGCGCGCTATGGCAGCCTCGCTTCTGTCAGTCTGCCCCAGGGCAGCTGTGGCTACAACTGTAGCTTGCCTCCACCAGTGTGTGAATGTGAGAGTGAATGAATAGTGGAATTGTAAAGCGCTTTGAGGGTCTCTGATAAAGCGCTATAGAAATGCAATCCATTATTATTCAATGATTAGGCATTACATTTTGTAACTAGCAGTTTTTTAATAACCTAGACATTTTTGATTTGTTCTGCAGGAAGAAAAAAACAATTAGACACCAACAAGATCTTTGTTCAGATTTAATTTAAAACACAAGAATGGGAGTAACAAGGATGGATAATAATACGATCTTTTACTTCAAAAGTTGTGAAATTACTGCATAACAAATAAATGAAAAACATTACACTAAAGAAGAAGCTGTAAAATATTCAAATAGAAAAATTTTAATAGAAAAAATGCAGAAAAGTGAAGCGCTCAATAAATCTCTATACGATACAATAAGGAGCTTCAGTATAAACTGAATGCTGGTATCTCTAATATCTGTGTCAGTGTGTCAGCGGAGGGTCGGGATCCATTCATTATCCACATCCATTAACCACAGCCACAGCCATTTGGGTAACCTCTGAGTCAGCAGATGGAGGGATCCAAACAGGGTGTTGATTCAAACCGGATTCAAACAGTGATGAATTCCCTCGGTGAGTAACATGGACACATTCCCACAGCTTGCAGTTCAGCATTCAGGTCACAAAAATGTGCCTTTTCCACTAACATGTCTGGTATTGCACGGACATGGTACTGGAACCTGTACCTTTTAGTCTTTTCACATTTCTTCTTACTGCTTTCTTCTTAACGTCTCTGTCCACCTTTAAAGTCTTGAAGCTAGTGAGTGAGGCAACAGTCTCAGTGCAATGATCCATGAAATACATTAACTCTTCTGGTCTTAATAATCTCATCAAGTTCATCCATATTATTGTCCAAGCACCACACTGATCAGCTACATCTTATTACAAAGTCACCAGGTCATCTACATTTTGGTGTTAAAATGATACAAGCGTACAGAGCGTGTTTGTGTCTTAAATAAAAGTGATTGAAATCTATAACTAATGACATTTGAACAGTTAGTAATATCTGTCATATGTAGAAAAAGGAAATGGTATAGGTATGATAAACACATTATTATAACAGGATCATAAATCATCCAGCTTGATCACTTTAGATGTTAAAATACAGGGAATTTTATGTGAAACACTTTAAGAAATCACTTAACTGTATATGAAAGATACATGTAGTTGTGGTTGGTGATGTTTCATTGTGAAGCTTAAGTGTTTAGAGCAGCATAAACTAACAACTGGAATCATATATTCATATAGGCTGTGTTTTATATACAGTCTATGGAAGAGGACTGGTCAAGTTTAGCACACACAGTATGTTATGTTCCTTTATAGGAATTCCTAACAGTTGTGTTTACAACACCTCTGGACTGACATGTTGTCATACTTTCTTCAGGCAGCTTCTTCTAGCTCCATTTACCCCACGAAAAATTACATTATACAGTAATGAGAAAGCTCGAAGTGACACATTCTGATGAACGGTGGCAGTCATCTAATCTATGACAAATGAATTGTTCTCTGCGACTGCTTCACAATCAAGGCGCCCCGTTTATTTTTTCCTTTAAACATAAAACAGCGGTAGTTTGCACCAGCAGGAACATAACCCCTGTCTGATTTAAAAACAATGGGGTGATCGATGAAAAGAATGAAAGCAGTGCTGCATAATAACAGACGCGCATACGTAGCCTTCTAATGAACTTTAAATGTTTTCTTTCATTAATATGCAAAAAAAAAGGTTTAAAGCTAACGACTACAGTAAAATAAGAGGCTTTCAACTGACAAAAGAGGAAGAAGTACAAAAGAAATGTGCAGCTTCAAGTGGAGCCCATTCACAAAGAAAAATGACGGAGACATTTGTTTAGACATTTGTTACCTAGTAACTATTTTGGCTCCTGTCAGGATGTGTCAGACTCAGCTTTGAAAGCAGTGACAGTGATTGATTGATCCAGTTTACACATTGTACATTTGGTTCACGAGTATTTGTCTCAGTGTCTGGGAAGAAGAGAAAGTCTCCTTTGTATAATGTGGGAGACGAGCGGCACAGTCTGTTGCAATCAAGTCAACCGGTTATTGTTACTGTTATTTGTGGAATTAGACTTAAACAACTTCTATACTTTGTCTGATCATTAGCAAGATATTCAATCGCTGCTTAAAGGATTTTTGTGGAATTAGGTTGGCAGTTCGATCATGATCTAAGGAACAGATAACTTTATTAAACCGTCATCATTTCTAACCATAACATAAGGTTAAAATCATCCTAAAAGAGCAAACCGTAGAATTCAAGTTTAGATTTTTCTGTCAGGGTGATTCATTTGGCCATTTATAAAGAGCCTTATAGTATAGAGTATATTATTTCAGTAAATGCAATGTGCACCAGTAAGCCACAACATTAAAACCATTTGCCTGACTGATAGATGCGCGGGACTTGTGCAGGTTCCCTGTGGTGTCTGCCTTGGCTGCAGATCTTTGGCTCCTGTGGGTTGCAGCACAGTTGGTGTTCAAAATTGCTTAGGAGGGTGGTACGTGTCAAATCAACATCCTCACCAGGACCCAAGGTTTCAGAGCAGAACTTTGCGCTTTAACAAGATGATTAATATGCATAACTTCGAAGTCAGTCGTTTTATTGTTTCGGTTTAAATCGGTATAATATGTAGCAGGGGCTTTGTCGAAACACAATCTGTGATGCACTCTTTATACGTGCAACAAGAGACAGCTGAAAAGTGCTAAAAGCACTAAGGTGTGAGTACAACTCTTAGACTGAAGTTGGCCTTGATTGCAGCTGTATTGCAGTTATTTTCCCACACTTTCATTAAAGGGCCCTCCTTAAACTGGCTCTGGTGTCTACTTACTGCGTGACAGATGATCAGCCGTGGTACAGCTAGCCCGAAGGGGGTGATCTGTTCTGCTTTTTGAATATTTCAGAGCCCTTGGCATTTCTTCTTGCAATGAGCACAGACAGTGAGAGTAGAAGTTGAAGTCTTCGTGCCATCAGTCCTTATGCTGCTGCTTAGAGTATACAGACACTGACCAAGAGCAGGCTGAGACTACCCCATGTGTGGTTATGTCATCAGGAGTTCCTGCTAGGTCATGTGATTAACAACCAGACTAAAATGTGCAGCAGTGGATAGTAGTTACTCAGACTATGGGGAAGGACAAGGAATAATAATAATGATTTTTCTTTCACCCATTTCATTTATACTAGTATTCTAATAACACTTTACCATCACTGTTTATATCAGAATCCAACTGAATTAGAAATAAAGATACACAATAATTACCAAGAGTAGCATAGAATAGAATAAACCTTTATTATGCCACGAATGAGAAATCTGGGTATACACTGTAATGTTCATTTTGCCATTTATATGTATATAAAAAGTTTAACAGATGTATTGTAATAATAATAATAATGTGACAAAACATAAACCAATTAGACTTGAAAATCTCATAATGTGAAGAACTATATTAAAACAGCTCTAAACAAAGCGAGCAGAACAGCAAACTGGAACCACAAGATAACAAAAGAGTCAAGAAACAACTCAAACATTAAATATATTTAATCTCAAAAGGAAATTAAAACTCAGAAAACTAAAAAGCATTCGTCTAAGACCTGGGGACCACGGCACCTACTTCTTGCTCTATGCCTTTTTGTGATAAGTTCTGAGAAATTACTGAAAAACAGAAGGTAGATTATCTTGCTGCCTGTGTAGCCACTCAGAGGATTTGGTGGGTAGAGCCAAACTTAGTCAGAATAACACAGAAGGTCAGAAGAACTGATCAGGTTGACTATTTAAATAAACTCAGATGGTTAGGAATGTTACATTCAGTGAAAGCATTCAGTGCTGTTTTGTCTTCGTTTGACAGTTCGCAGAGACAAAAGCAGCAAAAGATAAAGAGAGGTGAGACGTGACATGGACTTATAGGATGAGTACCGTCGTGGCATTCCTTTATTGTTTTTTATTCAAATTCATTCTCTTTGAACAGAGCCGACAGCCGAACGCGGCCTGACAAGGACATTTCTAATTTTGTTTTACCACAGAAAGGCAAATATGCAGCCACGGTGACACGTTTTTGTTTGCCGTAAATATCACTGTCAGTGTGTCAAACAGAGAGACGGGGCTGCAGTTTGTCTCCGCTCGTCATCACCGGCTCGTGTACAGACAGGGCCAGGCTCCAGTGCAAACCTGAAGCAAGATTACCTAATGTCTCTGTAGACCTGTTCATCATCCT
>VOQK01009563.1:12380-26096 GCA_015052645.1 Benitochromis conjunctus | reverse complement strand
TGTAAAATGGGCATTTTAAAAAACGATTTCTTAATGTAAGGTAAATACGTTATAGAACCAAATTTCATCACAGTTTACTCAATCCACATGAGACATGACAGTTTTTTATCCTTTTTTGCAACTTCACTTTTTAACTGTGAAATCAGCAAAGCTATGGTCTTGCACAAACTATTGTGTAACCACTAAGTGACCACTTGAATGTGTTTTCACTTCTCCCTTAGCTGCAAACTCAGTGGCCCACTGTTGCAAGTGATGCATCTAAAGATAACATGCACCATTCAGTGTTTCAACATGTGAGAGAATGACATTTTACAGCTGCAGATAACATCTGGTTCCACATCCCTTTTTTCTTCTTTTTCCTGCTCCAAACTGCAAAATCATCATTTTATTCAATTCTGAAAATAATTTTCATTTCATTTTTTTGTGTGTATTTATTTTTAGTTATCCAGTGGACTCACTGAATAAAAACAAATTAAACCAGTTTAGGGCACAAACTTTGGCACTGGGTAATGCTTGTCAAGAAGCTGGGTACAGACTTGGAAAAGTTACTTTAATTTAGTCTGCCCTTTCTCTTGCACCATGGCACATACTAAGTGTAAAACCAGCGCACGACATCTGTGCCAGACAGAAAAAAGTTCTATATGATCACATATATCCTAATTTATGAGATAAAAAAGAACAAAAAACTATACTGCAAGTTGTTTTACCTCGATCCTCAGAGCTTGTTTTCTGTGTGTGCAGGATCATCTTCTTTATTTTTTATTGCTGTAGTAATCACCAACTATGACATTAGTGATGGTAATAAGAGGAAGAGGGAGGCTCCAGCAGCAGAACATTCAATAACAGGCTGCGCAACTGTCTGAGCCTCTGTCCATGGTCCTGAACCACTCATCTACACCCACAGACTTAGCGCAAGTAGAACAATCTGAACTGATATTTTATTAACAGACAATCCAAGCAAATGTTAAGTTCAGAAAAGAAACAAGCAGCAATCTGAATTTTTTTTTTTTAAATATTTGCACACACATAGATTTAAACGTTTGGAATTAACAGACCATGCTGCTGTAACAAAATGCGTGTTTGACCCCTTACAATCAGGAGGAAATTCTTGCTGACACATAGCTGCTGAGTAGCCTTCAGCATTGAGATGTGCAGATTCACTCCAAATCTAATGAAAAATTCAAATGCTATTAAAAGTTTAAAAGTTAAAAGTATAATGTAAACAGATCGAGCTATCTGGTAGACAACTTCTCAAGGTCTTCTGTCCTCTTCTCTTGACTGAGCATGCTGTCTTCCTTTGTTTTAATCTTCTCTTGCTCTCTCCTGAGATGTCAAAGACGTAAGTGTGCCGGGAAGAACAAAGCACTCACCTCAAATGGCATCCATTGACATAATGCACGAGGAGACATCCTCTGAAAACACCACAACAGGAAGTGTTTGGCCCTACGAAACATCCTGCTTTCTGAAAATTAAATGACATGCTTAAGGAAGTTGCCTGGTGAACTAGTTTTTTGACTTTCTGTGACTAATACAAAAAGGACCCAACAAGATAAAAGACTGCTGAGCACAGAGTTGAAAATCCAGACCATAAGCTGCATCTGTAAATGGTTGTAGGGTCTTAACCTTACAATATAAAGCACCTTGAGGTGACCAGTGTTGTGATTTTTCTCTATATAAAGAAAAATCAAACTAAACAGAATTGAACTGAATCTGTTATTCAGACAGATTTTCAGTTTTACTCACCATTAAACCACCTTAATGTTGTCCACCTCACTCCAATTCTAAATATCACATGATGTAATATAGTCCATTTTAATGCTATATAAAAACTTAAAAAGATGTCCAAATTAAAAAAAGAAAAGAAAAGGTCCTGTCATTACTCACAGTTAACACTTTAGGACAGACACCATTATTAAATCATAAATTGTTCATTTATTTAACTTTGTTGAATTCTCGTTTTGCTGTCAACAGTAAAATTAACAATAAAATAATGGCTTTGTAAACCACTTTTGTAAAGTTGGCATTGATAAGACATATACAAAATACATTTTTTTTAAGTTATTAAAGACATGGTACTGCATGTATAAATGTTATGTAGACGTCATTATGCTGACTCTGTTTCTGGGTTAGTTTTAGGCTCAAATGGCCCAATCTTTGTCTCAGAAACTTTTCTCCAGAAGGCATGAGGCTCATCCACATGGGCAGCTGCAAATTTCAGTCAAGCTTCAAGGTGTTGATTTTAGAGCACAGGCATCTTTCTTGGTTACCACCTTTACACTCTGTGGCAATATAAAACTAGTTTCAGTGTGCACAGTGATGTTCGTGTGCCAGCATTTTCTAGTTAATGGGAGGCTTGGGCTTTGGTATCTCAAGTGTTGGTAGCATCCTGAATATTACAACTAAATTCCTCTAATCTGAGGGTAATAACTTTGGTCTTCTTTCAGACTTTGGCAAAGTGGTGATACATAAAAATAGCGTGACAATTGACTTGTGTGCAATTGCTTGCACAGATGATCTTGGAATCTGCACTTCCTCCCCAACTTGTATAATACCGCAGTTGTCCTCCTTAGATTTTCTCTGTGTTGCTTGGATTTGTGCTGAGTATTGGTCAATCCAATGAGTACTGTCAAACACATTCTTTCAATGCTTTTAGAGAAAACGTTTAATCTGAATCAATACTTTAGCTTTACCAGAGATATTTTTTTAACATAAGTATCTGTAAAAGTAAAGACTTCTGTAAATTTGCCACCTCCGTTCCACCCTGGAAAAAATGGTTCAAAGAAATCACTAAAAGCCCACAATTACCATGACAGTCACGCCCATGACGAGTGTATGTAAACGCACAGCCGCAACTGTTTTAAAAGATAGGTGTGGCCAACATGATTTTAGCATGTTGGTTTTTGCATTCCAGTCTTTAGCTGAGCGTTTTGGTCATGACCTGTTTTTGTTTAAACTCTGTGGAAAACGTGAAGAATCTGTGAACTCATATTAATCACTCAGCTACTATCAACACAGTCACTTTATTGTTATTTTACTCCAAATGTGGCAAAATTAAGAAATATGTAGTGAACATAATATATTTAATAAGACATGAAATTAGTGACCAAGACCAAATACTCATACACTGGGGTATGATACGATACAATATGGTAGTCCAAACGTAGTACAACATATAACAAAAAACTATCAACAATGCCCATACTGCACAGTTATCTTTAAAAACTGTTATTTAAAAGCTTGATAGATGAGGTAAAAAATTCATTTTTTACTTAGTTAGCCTTCATTTTAGGACTCTATATCATCCGCCAGATGACAAGAGGTCATAATCATAACGGAGGATATGTCATGGGTCTGACAGAATCAGAATACTTTATTAATCCCTAAGGAAATTATGTGGTTACAGTTGCTCCAAGACAATAAAAACAGTAACAGACTGAACCAAATTAATAACAAGATGGTGCTCATTTCACCAACAGACAAAAACATTTATCTCAGTGAAGAACAGCGAGTGATCTGTGTTCTCATATGGTTGGCTAAGTATGGCTGCATTGTGTTAAAAGCAGAGCTAAACTCAGCTGACAAAATACAGGCATGGGGCCGGGGATTTTCCAGGTGCTTAAGAATCATGTGAATGATACTGGTGATTGCATCATCAGCACTCTTCCACTGTTTGAAAGGACGAACTGTATGTGGATCTACAGATATCTAGATGACAGGAAATCAATCTGGAGTGAGCTCTACTGCAAAGGTCGGTCACAAGGAAAATGTTTGCTAAGCTGATAAAGAAAGCCTTGGATTTCATTTCTCACAAACTTCTATTAAATAAACTTCACCCTCTACTGGCCTCTACAGAGAATGTAGGTTTCAGTCTGCTTCAGACCTATACTGAAGCAGGATATCATCTTATCCAGGTAACATCAGGGTTACCCTGTGGAATCTAACCGTAGAGAGTAATAGGTATTAAATCGCTGCCAACTGATCAACCAGTTCCCTAGTGCGACCATTCTTGGGAGATCCCATGGTCCTCTGCGTGCCGATAGTAGAAGTGTCTGAAGTATTCTACAGCTGACGTCTTTATGTTTCCTTGATGAGCAACAGAATTAAATATTTCCAAATTAAAATTTATTGCTGGTTGAAAACAAATTGACAACAATTCTATTGACCTATAGGCTAAGTATTAATACATGATTCTAAAATAGGCAAAATGACAAAGCTGTTATACAGATAACTCTTTTAACTTACACAATGGTTAGCACTGTTGCCTCACAGCAAGAAGGTCGTGAGTTCAATTCCACCATCAGGTCTTTCTGTGTGGCGTTTGCATGTTCTCCCCGTGTTTGTGTGGGTTCTCACCAGGGACTCCGGCTTCCTCCACAGTCCCACAGTGGGGATAGGTTAATTGGAAACAATAAATTGCCCATAGGTGTGAATGCGTGAGTGAATGTGAGTGCGAATCGTTGTCTGTCTATGTGTTAGCCCTGTGACAGACTGGTGACCTGTCCAGGGTGTACCCTGCGTCTCGCCCCAAGACAGCTGGGATAGGCTCCAGCGCCCCCCGCGACCCTGAAAAGGATAAGCGGAAGCGAATGGATGGGTGAATCCAGGTAACTGAAATATACTCTGAGTAGGTTGAAAAAAACCTTATCTTTAGTCTGCACTGTTCTTCTTGTCACTGAAAGGTTTATCCATAACTGTATCTACCTATCTGCACTGATAAAGATAGCATAGATGAAGACAACAGTATACAGTAACAATGTATCCCTTAAAATATACTGTTAAGCATCTTCCATCTTGTGTCTACTTCTTCTATTGTATTTCAAATGCACCCCTCCGTGCACATTCACTGAACACATGACTGCAAGTATACATTTTCAGTTGTTTACAGTTAAGGCCACTTCATTCTGCTTGGCCGCTAACTTAAATAATTTAAAGGCACATACTGCACACAGACCAACATAATTTTCATTGGAGAAACCAAACACCTCCTCTTAACCTGGAGCATCGAAATTCCTCTCTGAATTCAGCTGATGTTCACAAGTCTTTGTGAACATAATGGGGGACAGAAGTCCTCAGCACTGACCCTTCCAATACCATAAGCTCCAACTTGCCAGCTGGCCAGTTAATGATCAACCAGAGTTTTGATAAGATTTATTGGCTGAGCTGATAAATTTCCGCATGTCAAACACAAGAGAAGATCATTGACATTCGTTCTCCATTATGAAACACTGCTTTAGCAGGAACCTGTCTTTTCGCAGAAACTGAGGGTTGAAAGATTCATTTGGTTTTTGTCTCTTGCTGCATTCGAGCACTCCCCTTCTGAGCCCCTAATCTTTCTTTCATTGACTAGAAATGGTTACCCATTCCTGTCATGTAGCACAGAAATGTTCTAAACTTCAGTGGTAACCTTATAATCAGCAATTAAACAATTGTTCTGTTACTTGTGCTGCATTTCTTCTTAAATTTTCAGCATAACTGGAAGACAATGAATAAAGTAGTCAAACACGCATGCTAATTTCCATGCATGCTAGCTCAAGAATCACGTGACTTTATATGACTTACTATTTAGACTTTATTGTGTCAAGATACAAGAATATCGTGGTAAAATACAAACTGTGACCAGGTCCACTGCTGCAAACATGATATAAAATCTTTCCAAGCACCTACAAAAGCAACACGTTGGCACAAAGCTAGCAGTGCAAGATGAACTCACTCAGAGTGATGCTAAAGCTAACTCAAAGAAAGGGCATCCAATTAGGTGAAAATCCCTGTCACTCAATTTTGTAGGAAGGGCATAAAATGTCTAGCGTAGCAAATTGTTTTCTGAAATGAGTCGAGTAGTTTGTGGTCATCATGTCGTCCACGGTGCGTTGCACATTGCACTTGGATTTCTATGGACGTGCAGGATTGTCATGTCGCTTTTTCGCGATGAATGAGATGGTGTTGTAAATAAAGGACATATTAATATTTTAGTTAAGACTGTCTTAAAATAGCTTTACACTCATTTAAAACTTCAACCTAAGTTAAAAAGGGTCCAGCTCAACATTCATCATACTTTGCAAACATCCGCCCAGTCCAAAGTTTGGCTGAAACGAATTTCAGGCTCTAAATTAAATTGGTATCATCCAAAGTCTTTTCTGTACTCAATTACCCCACCACAGCGGCTAGTGAGGAAACACTCTCTGTGGAAACATAAGAGGAAATTACACACTAATGAGACTGTATTTGGACTGATTTAAGCCAGTAAAACAAATACCCACATCTCTTCAATTTCAATGCAGCCAGTCCCACAGCATTAAGTTTTTAACTACAGTTGTGCAAAGGGAGCTCCTGCAAAATAACAGCAGAGTCTTCAGGCAAGAAAATTGAACCAGGCTCAACTTTTGCTGCACCCTAACTGGATGCCATCTGGCAAGGCACTGCATTAGTCACTTATATACACACATGCAAGCGTACATTCTTGATGCATTACTTTTAAATATGAATACTGTATTTCTGTTTTTTCCATCACTGTGATCACCAGAGATTAGATTTGTAATTTTGTGTGTTAAAAACCAATGTGCAGTGTTCTTCTCTAGTAAGTCTCTAAACACCCAATCTGTCCCTCATAGCAGAGTTTCTACATCATATTTTGCATGTAAGCAGCACCTAAAACAACACCGTCCCTCCAACCATGCCCGTGTCGTAACCGAAGGCAGTATTTTGCCTGAATACCTGCTAAAAACCCTTTATAGACACAGACTACTGAAGATTCTCATTAAACTCCAGCTGCTGTTTAGAGAATGTTTTTGACTTGAGAAAATGCGGACCTCAACTAATCCCACTAAACTATGAATAGCACCATGACCACTACATAATTCGGATTCTCTGGAGGCAACCGCAAAACATAATTATATCAATCCACACACATTTGAGACTCATTTGGAATAACAAAACAGCATGTCTATGCAGTTTAAACTTAACGTGGAACCTTATCATCATACCTGTTTCCTAGTATCTTAATTTGACTTTATTTGCCCTTCAGGGTAGACATTTGTAGGATGGTGTCCAACTCTCTGAGCCAGACGACAGAAAGTGGACTCTTATTCCTGGGAATTGGATGTGTGGCTGGATATTTCAACATAGGAAGCTCAGGCACCGCAATGATGTATTTGGGGCTTATGATTAACAGAAAATCAACTAGAAAACGGAGAAGACAAACACTAAGCCTGAGTAGATAGTGTGGTTTGAAAGTCCAGGCAATCAGTCTCCTAACATCGAACCCTACCCAGTGCAAAAACTCAACTCCAGGTGCTCACACGCCACCATCCTGCACGCCCTCCCATGTGTACAGAATTTGCTCTTTGATTTGTTCAATGAAACCTTCATTCATAAATTGAAGTTTGCTGATAAAGAAAAAATATCTAATAAAATGGTATTTTTACCATCTGTGTTTGTACTATAATTTTGTTGTCAAAAGTCCCGTTTGAAGTTCAGCAAAACGAGACCACAAACATTTTCCAAAGCAGTGAGTAAATTAGGCTACTGTTTTTAATAACAACTGCATACATACATAACTACTGTTAAATTAGGGGTCAGTTTATCTGTGCTGAAATGACAGCAGGTTTAGGGCACACGTTGACCAAATGTGTTAGATATTATTGGTAATATTCTAGAATATGTATTTGTCAATGTATAATAACAAATATGTTAATTACTAAACTTTACTGTGGATTTGTAAGAAACTGCCATCGATGCCGGCATGCATCTGCTGTGACAATAGTGTCATTCATATGTTCTCACATATGGATGCAAAGTTTTAACAGAGCGAAAACAGGACCTTTTAATCAAAACTACAATCTTCATTAGTCTTTATACTTCTTTGTTTGTTAACACTAAAGAGATATTCAAAAACTTTTGTTGCAGAGTAAATCTTAACTTAAACCCTTCTCTTTCTCTCTGCGATCTGACACACGTTTTGCACACGTTTTTCCACAATAAGCCACATACGTGCATACCTACACAAAAACACCATGAACACACAAGCACACAACGTACTCGCATACATGCACAAGCTCATGCACACACTGGTAAGTCACTTTCATGTGAACTATACTTCCAAGCAGGGAGCAAAAAACTTTGCTAACCACAGTTTGCCCTTGAGCAGATAACTATGTTTGGTTTGCTAGATTTTGGACTTTATGTTCGGCGATGCCCTGGGAAATAAGTGTTCTGAAGTCACGTGGATCAACAGAGTAACAAGCAACAGACTTTGTCATGAAGTTATTTACAACCACCTAATGAGTGCTAAAGGTTCATTTTAAAGTTAGACCTGAAACTTGTAGTTAGGACTGAATTAGGTGACCCTGAATCATCCCTCAGTTATGCTGCCCCCATGAAGCACCGATCACTACTCTTCTACTCCTGTCTTTTTCATTTTTAAAACATTTTATGCAACTACTGCATGATGTTATCTTTTCTCTATCCTCTTGTGTAGCTTGTCTTTTGTCCTGTTCTCTTTTATCTCTTAATGCTCCTGTTTTCTCACTTCTCTTTGCCATTTCCTTCTGCCATTGCTGAGTACTCACAGTGTATCTCTGTGGTTCTCTTGCTAATATTGTATGGTCTACAGTGTTTACCTCACAACTGAGTGCTGCTGTAAACATACAATCACTGGCTACTTTGTAAGTTACATGGGATAATACTCGGTTTGTCCCCTTTTTGCCTTCAGACCTACTTTAACTCTTCATGGGATAGATTAAATAAGATGCTGGAAACATTCGTCACATTTTCTTCTTTGTATTCATTTCATGGCTATAGCTGAGCTCAAGCCTATCCTGGGACAAGGTACATGCTGGACAGGTGGCCAGTTTATAGTGAGGCTAATACTAGCAGGCAGAATGCTCTCAATTTAGCATCACCAATTAACCTAACATGGACAAGCTGGAGTGCCCAGACTCCAGAGTACTCACACAGCCCAGTTGGCTGGTGGATTCAAACCCAGGATGATTTTGCTGTGAGACAGCATTTCCTCTGAGATTTTGTCCATATTGATGCAGTTCCTGTGAATATCCTATTCTGCCACATCCCAAAGGTGCTCTGTTGTATTGAGATCTGTGGCCATTTGAATACCATTTGGCCATTTGATGTTAAACAAACCCGTCTAATTTTGGTAAGCCAGTGTGAATCGTAGCCTCAGCAAGTGACAGAAGAGGCACCTGATGTGCTTAAACATCCTAATTTGTCCTGTTTTTCATTCAGAAATGTTCTTCTGCATATCTGGGTTGTGATAAGTGATCATTGGAGTTAACTGATCCCTCCCTATCCCTTCCCTTCCAAAGCAGCCTGGGAGCAGTCTTCTTCTCTGACCTCTGGTGTCAACAAGGTATTTTTGCTCAGAGATCTGCTGCTCACTCGATATTTTCTCTGTTTTGTATCATTTGCTATAAACCCTAAAGATGGCTGTGTGGGAAAGATCAGATCAGAACCTGAAATACTGAGACCCTCCCATCTGGCAATAAAAGCATAACACAACTAAAGTCACTTAAATCACCTTTCTTCCCCATTCTCAGTTTGAATTCCAGCAGGTTGGCCTGACCACGTCTACATGCATAAATACAGTGGAGGCCACATAATTGGCTGATCATATATTTGTGATAATGCGCAGCTGAACAAAATTCCAATTCCAATTTAAACAATTTAAAAACAATTATAATTTTTTTTAAATGAAGTTTGTGGAAACGTTACATTTTCAATCAGATCATACTCACTGTATTTTTTTTTTTACTATAAACTAAAATGGCTCAAAAATTAAAAAAACAATCATGAAGAGGTCTCCAGTGGAATCAAAGTGAGAAGAAAAAAAAACATGGCTCTCGGAAAGATTTGTGGTGTTCACTGGCAGTTGATGCCCTCATTCCGTCATCGTGACGTAACGTTGCATATGACCTCAAGGGCTCAGATGACATAATTGCTATCACCTGGATGATGCCCAGGCATTCCTGAGGCTGTTCACTGCAGATTAGACAATAATCAGTATCGTCATCAGCATACCAAAGACATTCTACACTGTTAAGCATGTGAGAAATGAGACAAAATGCTCTAACACTACTGCTAAAGGATTTCTGTGCACACTTTTCTTTCTTGGCTGCCTCTGAGGATTTTGTCTGGGTCACAGTGACCCGAAGTCCTGTGGGAGTTTTACAAGCCGCAGGAGTAAAGGGAGTTTGCAGTTTACTAGTGACAGCAGCAGTTTGATCTTTTATCTGCTTTTTTTTGTCAGAGTGGAACAGTAGAAATTCATTAATGGTCATTAATGGCATTCCTGTTGATGTGTAATTAAATACATTTGGGAAAAGGGCTCCTTGATTTCAAAGGCCATAGTGGTATGCTGCCATCTGCAGTTGTGTGCATGGGATACAGCACTCTCTTTCTATCTCCTTGTCCGTGTGCTTTTTGTAAATTTCCACATGCAGGCGTGTGATTTTGTATTTTCCAAACCTAACTGTCGGTAAAACTGATTTCATCTGTGTTTTATAGGTGCACAGTTACATCGCATGCCTGGTAAGGAAAAACGTTGTACTCTACCTTTTGAAGGTCTAGTGAATTAACGATACAGCTGCTCATGACCAAAATTCTTGTTTTGATGTATTTTGATGTATTTTATTGACGCACACACATCTACCTAATCAATGTATGTAGATTCAAAACACATATGAAGTACAAATACTTAACAACAGTTAGGTAGAGGTTTGAGGTAACTGTATTTTGTATGAGTATTTATTTTCGACAATGTCAACAGTGCTTATTGTGATAACTCAAGTTTAAAAAAATCTGAACTATACTAGCTTTGTGTTATTCAAAGGTTACATGAAAATACTAGACAATTTAGTGCAGGCTAAATTGCCCTGAAGTACTATGGTGAAGTTTACAGTGATGCACTCTGTTGGACTGGTGCAGAGCGGCTGTGGTGTTCATGGTTAATCATGGTGATTAAACTCATTCACTGAATTCCACTCTTATATTAGCTTTATACTGTCAAGGGGTGGGAAATCAGCCATGATGGCTCATGTAACATGTGCTCACGTCTTGTTGAATTTAGTTTACTATCCACAAAGAGCAGCAGCACAGCTCAGCTGATCATACACAAAGTCTACTTAATCTCCCAATAAAAATTACTGTGACATGTATAAGTTATTTTTTCCCACGCTGCACCACTACAACCAATCTTAGGGATCCCACACCTGCTGAATCCCACTTTAACTCCTCGCTGTACTAATTCCTTTGTTTAGGTGCGGAGACAGTCACTCATCTACAGTTCAGCCAATGTTAAATAGAGCTATCTGTTTCCACCTGTCTTTCTCTTATTGTCATCTACATAACAGATATGCACAGCGAGTACATTCAGAATTAGGATTAGAATTTGAATTTAAGTTAAAGTAAAGTGTTGCATTCCTTTGTGTACATGTTGTTTTCTAATCAGTTAGCTAAAAAAAAGTTAGCTAGCTAAAAAAAAAAAAAACTTGCACAAAGAAACTGAATCAGTACTTCAATTTTTAGCACATGTATGTGTACTTCTACCTTCATATCAGGTTATGTGGCCCTGACTTGCATGTGACATTTAATCTTAACTGATGTGTAATTTATAGAAACCCACTGCAGAAGTTTTACATTAGAATTCAGATTCAGCTCTGTGAGAACTGAGAATAAGTATTTCCTGCTATTCATGTTTTTACGCTAATAACTCTTAGTTATGTTGGTTACTGTACTCATTCTTCACTTTTTCAAACTGCAGATATATTTTTGTGGAAATCCTTACTGTCCTTGTTGTTCATACCAAGAACTACCAAGAACTGATCGAGTATTTCTCGATCCTTGAGATGATTGTTCTTTTTAACCGATTCTATAATACGCTCAGTTATCAAATGATTCATGTAATGCCTCTACATGTCACTGAACACTGAACATATAATGCAACAAAATGTAAAATGTAAACCACTAAACTGTTGAACTTTGGCACGTTTTTCCTCTTAGAAGGATGTTGTTCCGAAGTGTCTTGTCCCTTGTGAATGGTCAATGAATAATAGGGAATAGCGAGCAGAGAGCTGTTGTCCAGCCTGATTGCCCTCAGGCCACGTCAAGCGTCGACAGTTTGGAATGCAACTTTGATAGGTCAATATAATGATTCACAGGAAGCCGTGCCTGTCTGATAGACAAACAAGAATTGAAAGTCTTTCTGTTTCTTAGGGGCAGACTTGAGAGTAGTAGAAGAAGAAGAAAAGCTATACTATACTCCCATGGCCTGGAACATTGAGCACAAACACGACCAGGCGTGGTCATATATGCCTCGTCGTCGCTCCCCCAAAGGTCAGGTGTAGGTTACGTCGAGCTTTCCGACCTCAGTATAAATGCTGCCACAGTTACCTACAAAAAGATGTAATAGGTAAGAACAGAGGGCCGTAACCCACAAAAAGTTAAGCAAATTTATTCAGTGGAAAATATACTAGAAACTTCTGTTTCTTCCACAACTCTGCTTTCTTAGTCTAACTCATCACTTCTGTTGTCGTTGATAATATTTCCGTCACAAGGAAAAATACTGATATGCGAGCTTGCCCAGCAGTAAACCACACTGTGGGACAGCGTGTACATAACCACTCAGTTGTGACTAAACAAGCCCCGCAGGCGACCAAACCAGAAGACCTTATCAGCTGCAGTCTGTACGCACATCTACAGAAAATAAGGCAAAGTGAAAAAGGTCAGTCATAAAAAACGTTTAACTGCAGTTTTAGTTATTAACCAGATTTTCTTTCCCCCTGTCTTGTCACCTGATTATATTTATAATTCTGTGGTACCTTATTAGGTGCTATGTTGTAGTAAGAAAGACTAAAGTCAGAAAGCAAAAATAAAAATGAAATGGAAACAAAGTAAAGATTTTATAAAAGAGGCTTTAGAAAGCGAGACAGGGCAATCATGATGCTTACCTTTAGGAACACACGGGATCTCATTTGTTTTAGGTTTTCTTTTTCCAACGCTGATGCTTGTATAAATGGTTTTAAAAAATTCAAACCTTGCATATATTATTCTTAAAGGCCACCTTGAAATGTTAACATAATACTGCCAAACTAAAGGGTGAATGTGGCAATAGCATAACACAATAGCCCTGTCCACACAAGCATCAGGAATAGATGTGTCTACATATTAGACATTTGATCCATGTAATGGGGTTATGGTGAACTGGAGAGAGAGAGAGCACTCAGATGTTTTTATGGGGCTTGCAGCATTAGCATACTAAAGCCCATTTGCAGATGGAAAACTAAATTCAGCTGTGCATGAGTATTTCCTGAATGTCTCTATGAATAAAGTCGCCCACCATATTGCAGTAGACTTGCAAGCAGTGGAATTCTGGCCACATAAAGTTACTATTATAGAGCCAAGGATCTCTCTCATCCTCGTTTGATGGAGAAAAATAACATGAACTGTGGCCACAATGCCACAGTAGACAGGCTACTGTAGACTCCGCATGTCAGTCTTCATTTTACAGTAGCACAGCTAGAAACCTTCAAGGTCTTTTGTTCAGTTTGGCAGTGATCGTTAAAGCCATACAGCGAAAACTACCTGCATTGTAAAACACCCCTCAAAGGGTGACGCAAACATTCCTTGCAATTTCCTTCCCCCCACTTACTGTACGTACAAGAAACCTATTAGAAAAGGCATAATCGGTCTTTTCTCCACCTAAAAAAA
>VOQK01009559.1:4271-14524 GCA_015052645.1 Benitochromis conjunctus | reverse complement strand
GTTATTTTTCCTTAAATTTCTATCTACTTTAACCCTCTGGGGTCTAGGGCAATATGCACTGTCAACACAAATCAAAACGGAATCGCATTACGGCCCCGCCCCCGTGCCACGCCCCCTTTTATCGCCGATGTCGGTGTGACGCGCCGGCGCGTCCATAGACCACAGAAGGTTAATAGCAAAATGTCATTTTTTTCTGTGTAAGTTTCAGTTTTTAGTGTTGTTTTAACTCAGACGTAAAATAAGAACTTTTTTTTCCCCCCCAATTTGCCCCTGCAAGGATGTTGTCTAAGAACACTCAAATGTTACACACAGCAGGCAGTGGAGATACATTTTTGGATCCTCATGTTTTAATTGTGCTGTAGTAGCTTGAGCTCAGACTTGTAATGATGTATGTGTAAATGACGTGGAGGCAACATATCACCACGAAACCTTAAAACCCAAGTGGGGTTGTTTTGTTCTGTCTGTGCACTCGTAGCCTCGCAGTAACAAATTATTAGAAACAAAGACTTGGATCCCATTACCGAAGCAGACTCGATACGTTTCCCCTGAAATGTCATTATTCAAACTGAAATAGGTTATTCTGCTTACAGCAGAGGCTTCCAGCCGCATAAGTACAGAAGAAAAGATTTATAGAAGATCAAAGTAAAAGAAAGTTAAATTAGGCTTTTATGGAGACATTACAGCTTACAAATTTGCCGTTAAACGTGGCTGATTTTTAAACTTACGGCTAGTTACTCTGATTCTTGATAAGTAAATAAGTCAGTGCATCGGCAGCACTGTAGCTGGTTGAAGAGGATCTACTGTTAACCCACACAGAGACCTGAAATCTTATAAGCAGCCCTGTGCATTCACTGCTTCTGTAAGGGGTCACAACAGTGGGCTGTCATAAAAATTCAGCCTTAGGACTTACAGCAATTCCTGCTTAAATGGAAAAGGAGTAAGAAATTTATAATCGATATAAGTACAAGTACCTCATGTTACTCTATAAGAAGCAAGATAAAGTCAAATGGTCGTTTCAGAGGTCTGTGTTCCAGTTGTGGCAGGCTGGTGTCCTGCAGGCTTTGCTTCCATTACAGTTTTTTGTTCCATGAGAGCTAATGACCCAGAGCTGGCTCGTATCTAGCTGATGCCTTCAGGGAGCCGCACAAAACTGCAGGACACCAACTCCGGATAACAAGAATAGATGTCTTTTTATTTTTTAAGAAAAAAAGTGTTTTATTTAAGTAGAGTACTTCAAAGAACGGTAAACTGTGTTGCAATTACTCACTTGAGAGCTGGGATTTATTTTTCTCTTCATTTAAGTAAGCTCTAATATATCTGAAGAACAATAGCTTTTATTGGTCTATAAAGACTAAAAGTGGATCGAACACATTATGAAAATTTATGTAATGGACTCCAGAGGGTTCCTTGCATGTATGCTCGTGTTATTTACATCATGACTTGTTTGGGCAGCAGTGTTGATATGTCTCTGCCGTACTGAGTGGCGCCTTAGGATGAGCTGTTTTCAAAGTCTAGGCATGGCGATCAATGCATGCTGTGATTTCCTTGCAGTATGAAAGCGTCAGTAGCTCTTTGTGTCTTGACAGACCAGTAAGACTGGTGAAGCAGTCACGTCAGCCACACAGTCCATGAGAGCCTCCAAAATCAATACCTGAGCCCTTTAGGCCTTTAGCGTACATGGAGGGAAGCGTTTGAGGTGATAGCCTCGTTGTTTTCATGCGGTGGGTCTAAAAATTTTTTACAGTTTCTATCCCTCAGACCCGTGTGAAGCTGTTCAGTGCAAACAGCCTGTTTCCATTTTCATGCAGTGATCTCACCTTTCTTGATTATCTGTCGGAAGAACCACCACATTTCTTTAGTGCCCTTTGACTCAAAATATATTGACTTTAGAAACTGACTGGTTTGAAACATGGCTTTAATTACCCATTTCCTTGTTGAAAATGGTAGCGTCCCCAAATGACTCATATTTTCAAATTAAACGGACAGGGTATTGGATTTGTGTGCAAATCTGTTTTAATGACCAGAGTACACGTGGAATTCCAGCTAAAGACAGCTTTCTTATCAGGAAGTACATTTGTCTATCTGTAACATGTTTTTGTGGCTGAAATTCAACAATCACAGAAAAAAATTAATCACTAATTACTGCTCATCTTAATTCCTGTTTGTGATTGGTACATGGAAATGTGATTTTCCACAAAAGACATTTTTATTCCTGCTATCACTTATAAAGGTCATTATTTGCTGTGTTATAAAACTTATTTTATTTGCTCATAAGCTGGAGAGCAATGCTCCATTCATGCGCTACGTCAGTAGAGAAAAACAATCTGACTTGTAAGTGTTCAAACCTTGTCCCACGCTTCCCTCTGTGTATGCTAAGTACTAATCTTGTACAGCAATCTCACTTGATAAACAAGCTTAATTAGCTTATTTTGCTGTATTACTTAGCAGTTCATCACCAAATCAAAACAGCTTACAATAGGGCGAATGGACTGTGTTTACTTCTCTGAAGTATTTTTATTTGATGTAACAGCAAGTGGTGGTACATGTAGCACAGACACCACAGACAGTAAGTTAACACAACAGTGGGCCATGCGGGGAGATTTCTTGTTATTTCCCAACAATCTCTTGGGAGGAAAAATGATGCCAATCCAAACGCTCCATTTTTTGAATGGCCACTTGAGGCTAGTTCCAATAGTGAATGAACATGTTTACAGCTTGGTAGAAAAAATTGTGTGGACTTTACAGATACGCTGACCGACTACTTTACTAGTGATACTTTGCTAGTACCTGGTTGGACCCACCTTGGCTCTCAGAATTTCTTTAATTCTTTGTGACAGATTCAACAAGGTGCTAAAAACCCTTCTCTGAGATAGTGGTCCATATTGAGATGATAGCATCACACAGTTGCTGCAGACTTTTGGGCTGCACGTCCATGATAGAGATCTATTCCACCACAACCCAAAGGTGTTCTGCTGGATAGAGATCTGGTGACTGTGGAGGCCATCTGAGTACAGTGAACTCATTGACATGTTCAAGAAACCTGTTTGAGATGATTTGAGCACATCATCCTGTTGGAAATGGTCATGAGAAGATGGATACACAATGCAAAATTGTTACCAAGGTTCACAAAATGTGTCAAGAAAATATCAGCCACACTATTACGCCACCAGCACCAGCCTGAACGGCACCATTCAAATGTTACAGCAGAAATTAAGGCTAATCAGACCAGGTCATGTTTTTCCAGTCTTGTACTGTCCAGTTTTGGTGAGTCCATGGGAACTGTACCTTCTGTTTATGTACTTAGGTGACTGGATTGGCACCATCTATCTGAAGGTTCAACGTGTTTAGAGATGCTCTTCTGGGAGTTGTTTTCTAAGTCACTGCTGGCTTTCTATCTGCTGTAAGCAGTGTGGCACCACCAACTATGCCCTGTTCAAAGTCACCTAGATCACCTTTCTGCCCCATTCTTACACTGAATATGACCTCCAGCAGATGGTCTTGATCACAAGTTATGGCCATGTGATTGGTTGGTGATATATCTGCATTAGCAAGCATTTGAACAGAAGAAAATAAAAAGACTCACAAAAGCTGTACAGGAGGCCATTTTCTTAGAGACTATCTGCCTAAATTGTACTAAAGCCTGAAGTCGTGCATTATCTCACAGGTGGCTGTGGACAGTCTCCTAGACGTCATTTTAGCTCATTTGAGTCACTGTACTCCGTGTTTGTATCTAATACATGTAAATAATGACAGTGACACAACATTAAAGAATTCTTGCTCCAGTTTGGATCAAGGCAACTCTTGTGCATTCAATAAAACGTGGCTGATTCCATTGTGGGATTGCTACCAGGAATCTTTCCATACAAAAACAAAGAAGTGAATCGATATTTACTGTCAGAATACCGATATAGCACTGGACAGCAAATAGAGTCCACCATCTAGAGAATAAGAACTGATTTTAGACATGAAGTATTTTTTGACTTGGTGTAGTGACTTTCTGAGGTGGTTTCTGGTTGCTTGGCAACATATCTTGATGACAGACCTCCAGTAGCCTTTTCTTTACACTAACACACACCGAAGTGGCAGGTTTAGCCAGAGTTTGAACATCATCTGCATCTAAACTAGGGTTAGATATTTCATGAGATTACTACCCAAACTTAAGCTTTACCTCACTCGTAAATATAGACCCCCACTAACTAAACTGCGCGAACCTTAATATTTTACAAGCATTCAAATTGATTCAGAATCTCAAACTGTAACCTCACGCTTTCTGTGCAAGTAAAAAACGTTTTTAAGAAAACAGTATTTTTCATTGCTGGTAATTTAAAGCTGAATTAAAAAAGATTTACTTAGGATCATTGCAGACTATTTTTTGAGTTTCCATAATATAACAGCGCTCTAATTACTGTAACTTTATCCAAAGCACTGCAAAACATGAATACTGGAGGGTACATTAGGAAAAAACTGGTTATGTACTAAAAACAATATCAGGATGTAGTTTTACATTTATATGAAAAATAAAGATATCACTCTGCCTGAATTAAGGAACAATAAAAGCCTTGTTTAAAAAAAAAAAAAAAACTATAACTGATGTTTGGTGATACAAATTAAAAAATGTTTGCACAAGGCAATGATGTTTTTCCAGCACAGAGTGCAAAAATAATTCCTCAAGTATCTCACAGCAACACAGCAGTGCTCTGAGTCTCTCATCAGCGATCAATATGCTAATTAGCTCTAAAATTTGAAGAGAGATGAATCTTTTCTAATCTCCATGAAGAGCGTGCTGTTCTGTCACTCATTGATGAAGGCTTATAATTTGCCTAGTCTCATTTTATTGACATGGAGCAGGGATCGGTCTGGTCACTGTCGGGAAAATGTCATGGATCACGTTAATGATCGACACTAAGACTCATTCCCACAGAGCTCATAATTGCTTTCTCCTGCTGGGCAATTTTCCTAATGATTAATTCTATTTTTTACCCAGATAGAATTATTCTTCCAGATAAATCCGTGAAATGCCTGATGCCCTGTGTTTGTCTGTTTTGTTTTTCAATATTTATCAGTCCTAAAAGCATCTGGGTTTCACACCTTAGAGGGATACCTGTTCACAGAATTTTAGTTCAAGTTAATGTCTGTATAAATCATAAAAGTGGTTGATATTTGATGATTTCGTTAGTATGATAGCACGTTTGTTAACTCACACTTGGTTAAAAGGCATCATGACACTCATCTTTTAAAAGAATTATGTTTGTAACTTGAAATACATCTGTATAAGTGATGGTTGATTACAATATTGATCAAAAGGCTGAAAGTTTGGTGGAAACACTCCTTAATTGTAGATAATATTTGGACACCTAAAGTGTGCTTTGAAACTGTTGACATAGCCACAGGGAGTTTTTAGTTTTTATCGATTTGAATGCAAGAGAGTGGGCTAATCTGCCATCTAGTACTAATATAATCTTCTAAAATAACTATTACGCTGAAGCCAAATACAGTTTAAAGTACATGCAACCACTGAAGGAATACAAATAATTTCCCGAATCAACTTCCCAAAAAAATATTCCCATAACATATGTTGTCATGATTCCATTTTGGATAGTATCCTGTCACTGAAAAAATGATAAGTGATATTGTTTTCTTGTTTTAATATGTAATGCGTAACTTTTTCTGTGATTACAACAGTGCCCCAATATTCACAGAGTTTGTTTTACTGGGATTAGCGAGGGTGCTTAAACTATTTCCAGGCATTAAACTGAAAAAGGAGTGACTACCGTATGTCAGTAGGCTCGCTGACAATAAGCCTAGGCCCCCATATGGCCCATAAGCCAAAGCTGAGATTTGTCTTTCCCTGCAAGTTCAGGGAAAACCAGGAGCTACTTATTAACAATATAAATCTCATTGAAGTTATTAACTTGTTCATTACTGTTTATTATCTGGTTCTTTTCATTTTTGCTGAGTTTTAAAAAAATAGGTTTTCTGTATGTAAACTGTCAGATGTGGCCATAGACAGAACATTCAACCTGCAGCGTGTTAGCAATGTCATTCAGGAAGCAGGGAACAGGGACTCCAGCGACCACAGATACTGAATGATTGCTCAAAGTGTGTCCCGGGCAGCAGTCAGAGGTGGAGGGCTTGGTGGTCAGATCTCCGGCTCCTGAGGCTATTGGGAAATGAAACTTCATCTCTCTGGTGGGAAATGAGCCTGAGTTGATGTGTGAGGTTGAGAAATATCAACTAAAGATAGTCGGGCTCACCTCAACACACAGCTTGGGCTCTGGAACTAGGGTCCTGGAAATGGGCCAGACTCTGTTCCACTCTGGAGCTGCCCTTAGTGAGAGGCAGCAGGCAGGGATAGGTATTCTTCTGTCCCCTGACTCATAACCTGAACGTTATGGTTTCAAGATGTTTTTTTTAACCTACCCCTTTGGATCAGGGAATGCTTCCTGATATTTATCTGCACTTATTCACCAAATAACTGCTCAGAGCACCCAGCCTTCTTGGAGTTGCTGGGTGGGGTGCTGTAGAATGCCCCACCTCATGACTCCATTGTCCTAATCAGATACTTTAACCCTCTGTGGTCTATTGACGCGCCGGCGCGTCACACCAAGATCGGCGATTAAAAGGGGGCGTGGCATGGGGCGGGGCCGCAATGCGATTCCGTTTTGATTTGTGTTGACGGTGCATATTGCCCTAGACCCCAGAGGGTTAACGCTCACATGGGCAATGAAAGTGAAACCTGGAAAAGTGTGACTGGGAGGAACAGCCTGTCTGATCTGAACCCGAGTGCTGTTCTGGTATTGGACTTGTGTGCTAATCACAGCTTGTCCATAACAAAAACTATGTTCGAACATAAGGGTGTTCATAAGTGCATGTTACACCAGGACACCCTCGGTCACATGTCAATGAGTGATTTTGTGATTGTATCCTCAGGTCTTTGGCCATATGTCCCGGACCCTCGGATGAGGAGGCGAGCTGAGCTGTCAACTCATCACCACTTAGATGTGAGTTGAATCAGGTGGCAAGGGAGGATGTTGAACAGGTCGAATAGTCAAATATATATTTAAAGTTACAGAGTTGAGCGGCAAGTTGGTCGGTGCCTGTCATGTTGTGGTAATCCCAGAGCCAGATGGTGAAGCCATACAGCTGAAGAAGCACTCTTAGCAGGGTAGGCTAACTTGTGGGACTCTGGAGGTAGCTGACAGGGTTGGCCGACTCCGAAGAGAAAAGCAATACTAAACTCAATTGCCACTGACTTCAACTAAGGATATAGTTGGGCAGTGGAAAGCATGCTCTAAGGACCTCCTCAATCTCGCTGACACACCTCCTGTAGAGGAAACAGAGTCTGGGGACAAGAGGATGACTGGCCCCTCACTAGTTGTTACTGATGTAGTTAAGCTTGGCTTGAGGGCCATCGGAGGCCAAGAGAGAGAAGAGAAAGCTAGCACAGCTAGCGATGACACTTAGGCTAACTATTAAAGCTGTACAATTCCAGGAGCAAATAACAAAAAAACAATATGACAAAGACACAATTGCATGAAGTCAGAGTCTGAAATATAGAAGAGCATTAAGATTTAAAGCACATTTAACAGAAGCTTTTTAGCTCGCAGAAGGCAGGCAAGAAAATGATTGGGCTAGAGTGATGACGACAAAATTAAGTTTGACAGGGTGGAAAAACGGAAGTGAAGTAAAGAATACACTAACAGCCTGAACAAGAATGCAGGCAGATGAGTGAATACAGATCTTCTTCATTGAACTTCATAAGCTTCATTTTATGGTCGATAGACCCAGAAAAACACACTGTTGTTTAAAGCAGTTTATTGTACCTATGAAGCAAAAAGTCCTTCCAGTCTGTCGAGCTAACGCGAGTATTAAAACAGCATCACTGTCACAGCTATTGATAACAGCTGTTGTTAGATAGTTGCAGAGACATTCCCCTTAAAAACAAGACTTTAAACCCAAAAAAATTCACTTGTAACAGCATACTCTGTTGTGCTCCAAGTGCTTCTTGCCTACTTCAGATATAAAATGAATGTGTACAATTTATTTTGCTCACCAAAGCAAAACTAGACAACAGTGGTTCACAGCACTAAAAGCATGAAGCATTTATGAAATGGTTACCTGTCAAATAACCACAATATCATATCAAAGACAGGTGTCCCAAAGCTGAAAATCATGCTGTCTAAAAATGCAGCATGAATTTTTAGACCTGTTGCTTTAGGAAAACTTCCTTATAATAGTTGTCATGACAATAATAACCCTAAAGGTCATCTTGCAATAGGATCAAACAGAAGCACATAAAAGTGTACTTATGTTACACACACACACACGCACACGCACACGCACACACACACACACACACACACACACACACACACGCACACACACACACACACACAATAACAATGCCAAACAACATAAGCTATGCTACTCTGTAAAAACTATAATCTGAAAATATGACATCATCACAACTTTGTGTTTAAAGTCAGCAGCTGAATCAAAAACCATTCTGGATAATAACTCACTGTCAGCAGGAGAGGACGGCTCTCTTTGACAGCTCCCACACAGCCGAGACAGCCAATCACCATGATGATCGTCCCCACTGCGATGAGCAGGTTGGCTGCAGACAGGGAGGGAAGGGATGATGACAGGGTGGCGAAGTTCCCTTGGGTCACTGAGAGCCAGACCCCGACGCCCAGGATGCCACATCCTCCCAACTGCAGTGGAAACACAAAGAGATGTAAAGCTATCAGTGTGCTGCTAGCAGTACAGTCAAACATGATAAAGTGTAAAGTATTTATTGATATGATGTTACTTTCCGCTTTGATTTTTTCTCAAAAGGATGATCTAAAACCTTTTACTGGTTGGAGTGTGCACAGATCAACAAGGGAAAACCAGATGGCAAGGAGCTGAACAAGTCTGAGGAATGGCTGACAAAATGACCACATACAAGTTAAAGGCTGTGCTGTGATTTCAGCTATGCTCACATGTAAAATGATCACTCAGAGAGAAAATTAGGAGTGACAATACACCTTTTAAATTTTTAACTTTTCTCACGCAGTGCATAGCCTCTGCCAAGGAAAAGCATACAAACACACAGCACATGTACATCCAGCAACAACTTCTCACTGAGCATGGAGGACAACGAGGGAGGCACACCTGCAGGGTGACAGCAAGTCCTCACACCAAAGGGGCAGTGCTGGCAGCCATTTGACCAAAAAGTAACTAGATTTGATTTTATGCCTTTCTTTTTAGTAATTTGAGGGATATGAAAAGTCGGTGCTAAATCTAAAAAGCTGGCAACAGTCAGTTGAGTGAGAGACTGAGATCATTTATATTCCCATGCTGAAAGGTTAATTCATGAATGGTCACATTTAGCTCCTCCACAAATATATGTGCTTTACATTGTAAGGTAGACCCTACAATAATACATACAGAGAAAAACAATCATATGACCCACTATGCGCAAGCACTTTGGTGGCAGTGGGAAGGAAAAACTCCCTTTTAACAGGAAGAAACCTCCGGCAGGACCAGGCAAAGGGAGGGGCGGCCATCTGCTGCGACCGGTTGGGGTGATAGAAGGATAAAACAGTAGTTCACCATCGTGAGATGGATATTTGTGGCTAGACAGTAGTGTTTTGATTCAGCGTGAAGACGTAAACCTTCAGGGCTGAAAATACATCCCCTCCTGGTGCCGTGTCCAAAGTAAACATACAAGACTCTCTGTTCCAGTTTTTTTTTTTTTTGTTTGTTTTCTCTGTGGGAGAGAAATGTTAGAGAACTTCTGTTAGCAGAGATATGATGAAATGCACCCTGGTGTACGTGGTGTGGTCAATATTAGGGCGAGACACATTGTGATTGCAGCATTTTCTGTTAATCTTTGATATATTTATTGAAAACCTTTTTGGTTTTTATAAGACAACTGGGCCTCAAAGTCTTCTAGCAAAAGTGAACCTGCAGCTCACTGCTGATTTCCATCACATGACCAGCTGCAGTCAGTTGGGACAAGCGTTTGAAGAATTCAGCTGCTCTGCTGCAAAATCTTCACTATTTTCAGTCCAAAGCCAACTTGGCTCCTTTGAATTTTTGTCCTTAAGACCCAGAGCATGTTTGCTTCAAAGACACAGAATGATACTGGGTAAAGAAAGGTTTTAAGATGTGTCTTAAAATTGGAGAAAGGGAAATAATAAACACTCTCTACGGCCTCATGCCAGAACTCCCAAAGGCAATAAGACTTACATGGCTAAATACATGAT
>VOQK01009558.1:37053-47869 GCA_015052645.1 Benitochromis conjunctus | reverse complement strand
CAATGCAATATTGAATATTAGTTAAAAAAAAAAAAAAACTGTTAAAAATACTGGAGCAGGAGTGCTACCGGTTATTATCTCTACTTCCAATCTCCAGAAAAAGAGATAGCATTCCTCCCATTTTGTGTTCTCGATTGGCTCAACCAATCAGCTCTCTAATTTTAACGCTATGTATTAAACTTAAATTTTTGATAAAGGTTATAGTTAGGACTGGATCAGGTGACCCTGAACCATACATCAATTATGCGATCATAAGCAGCCTGATCATAGGATCCGGCTGCTGGAGGACATGATGCACTGGGAATTTCTAGTCCACTCTCTTTTCACTCTTATTGCATGTATATGGTACTACTACACTAACTATCACTAACTTACATGTCTCATATTTTGTGTTTGGTCCTTGTGTCTCTATGCTTTCCTCTTTTACCTCACCTCCAGCTGATTGAGGGAGATAACTGGCGTTCCCTGGGCCTGAATCTGTGGGAGATCTCTTTGTGTTAAAAGGGAGTTCTTCCTTTCCACTTTCGCCAAATGCATGTTCAAAGGGGATAGTTTGATTGGTGGGGGTTCTCTCTCTAATATTGAAGGGATTTGATGTGTCTGTTGCTGTGAATTGGCGCTGTATATATCAAATTTTATTGTACTGAAATGAAAATAAAACCGCAAAATGGCAATGAAGTAAAAATGTTCAGCATGGGAAGTGAATTTCATGGTGCATTCTCCATATAATATAGATAATTAATACAAAAACGAGTAAGATCAAGCATAACAAAAAAACTATAACAATTACAGCATGAAAGCTAGACTGAATAAATGGGTGTGATCCATTTACATACTTGAAAGACATTTCAAGATCTATAATGGAACTATTACATACATGTATGGTAATTAATTTAATTTTACTCCAACAACAAATCTGTACTGGCATTAATTTTGTACAAAGTTTTGTGGTATATAAATGTTTATTACGAAACAAATAACCGGTTATTGGTAATTGGGATGGATGTGGCTCAGGTGCTGGAGCAGATTGTGCAACAACTTGAAGGTTGGTGGACTGATCACCAACCCTTCCAGCCGGGATACTGAAGTATCCTTGGGCAACATACTAAACCCCCAAACTGCCCCCAAAGCATCTGTTGGAGAGTGAGTGTGCGCATAGCGCTTAGTTTTAGACAAAAGCGTGTGTGTGACTGGGTGAATGAGTAGAAAGTGCTGTGAGTGCTCAATTGAGTACAATTGTACAATATAAATACCAGTCCATTTCCCATTTAATTGACGAAAATGTCAACAAGTACTGAAGGGACACCATGACCTTAGACACTATTTTTTTAATAAGCTAAACTAATTGAGGCCACAAATGTTACTGTCTGTCCTATTCTTCAAGCGTTCTTCGATAGCTTCATGTATATTTGTTGCAGACTGCACTTAGAAAATTTGTACATGCTATTAGGTAATGAGGTTTTATTTTTCAGAAAAAGTGGGTTTTGAATAAGATGAGTACAATAACCACTATAATTTAACAGCTACTTAATATTTGTACATTTCAATAGGTAATTGGATTCAATAATGGCATACATTATATTGAAAGATGTGGCAGCATGTTCATTACTATGGGCACTCATGTTATATTTAGCAGCAACTGAATACAATAATAGTTCTCCATTTACTCTGGGACACCTCATTAAGTGATCTGCAGTAAGGGTAAAGGTAAAAGTAGGGGTTAAAAAAACTTTGTTAAATTGATTCGATTGAACTGACCCATAAAAACGACCCCGATGAGGTCATATGAAGCGAACCAGTACCTGTTGCCAAGTGATTATTTATAGGCTATCGAGAAATCGCTGGGTTTCTCTGTATATCCTGTGAAGCGTAGGAATACACAGCAAACCTTTTTCCAACTGAACGCTGAAGAATACGCTTGCTGGAAAACGCTCATTGTTAACACTGAGTCAGTTTAGATCAGTCAACCTGAATGTTGTGACAACGCATACCGAGCTGGAACACACGCTTGTGAACTGCCGGCTACAAATTCCAAGAACAGAAACTGTCGACCGACTGGTACACATGTTAATTTAAGGTAATGTATCGTTATTGCAAATAGAAAGAAAAGGCTAAATGTGTGTGGCACAAATGTTGTCTGAATGTTCTGAAAACACTGTTAAACAACCACAATGTGATCCGTGGGAGTTTTTTATATTATATTTATGATGTCTTTGGTGCACGAGGTAATACCCAGAAAGGTTCTCCCCCCTCTAAGGTATTCATGGCCTAAAAAAAAAAAAATACTTGAGAAGCGCTGCTACACACATGAATGTAATTTATCAACACAATGCATAGCGCAGAACAGTCAGTGCCCTTGAATTAGAAAGATACAGATAACAGGTGCAGAGTACATGTTTCGCATGTGTTGAAAAATACTTTTTCAAGCCCCCTGGGGTGCACCAGGGGAGTTGAGGTTTTCGTACTGACCTAAAGTTTTTGCATCCCACTTAAGTATTCAGGAGCAGTATCTGTTGCCCAACTCTTTAGGGCACACTGCTCTTCATAGCTCATTTAGAGAAAATAAATTACACGCAGTGTGCCCGTTGACTCACGGTACAGATACAGCACGCCTATTTTCACCAGTGCCGAAGGGATGTCTGAAGGGCAGCATGGGAATAAAATATGTTTCTGATGTTAATACTACCGTTAATATTGTAGTTCCGTATGATGACTTAATTATGCTGCGGCATCTTACAGTGTAAACAAATGACCCGTGTTCCCTGTTAAAACATGCGGAAACGATGAAAGCAAAATGATTTTTTTTTCCTTTGCTATTCTGTCAAACACGGTTTGCACATACATGTGGAAAAACCATGAATGAAAAAGACTTGAACATTGCTCTGTGCTGTTATACCACAAAAAGTATAAAAAGGCAGAAGTAGCCACCATGTCGCCCATTGGTTAAGACAACGTTGGCGTTTTGGCCACTGCCATCGTTGAGTCTTTGAAGCTCCTCTTACAAATGAGGGAAAGCTACAGGTTCGATGTACAGTTATATATTCCATCGACTAATTAGTGCCAAGTAACGCACTAATAAACACTTGAATTTCACAGAAGGACAAACTTCTTGGACGCTGTGTAACATGCAGCAAGGTATAACACTAACCAGACAATCAATTAAAAATGCTCCAAAATCACACAGGCCCAGATCAAGGACGCAAAGAAGTAGATGTTGAAACGCCTGTTAATCAAAGAAACCCCAACTCAGTCAACCAGGTGGATGAGTGAACAAAAATGATCCCACTCAGATTTGTGAGGAGGAAAACGATCAACACAAAACAGTTTTTCATACCAGGCTGTAAACGTGCCTTTTAATGCTGTAAATCTGGGCTTTTAAACATGGGAGTCTATGGGACTGGCTTCGTTTTGGAGGATTTTTTGCCACTTCCATACTGGCTTCATTTCACAGCTCTGGAAGAAAACTCGAGGAGATTTCACATTATTCCAAAGTTTCTCATGGAGTAAGTATTGTTTTCCTATAGAGTTCCCTTAAGATGTGAAAGGAGCCTATGCATTCAAAAGAAAAGAAAGATTAAGCTTACTTATAGAATCTCAGAGCTATAATGAGCTCATTCATTAACAAAAATCACTGGCATATAAGCTCTCCCAGGATTATTATATATCTGGGGCTGTTACGTTTCCAGTACTGTCTGTTTGTAAGAAACAGGAGAATCCTGATGATAAAAATGATGAAGTTTATTTGCTACTTTCATGCCATTTATTGTTGTCCTGGTGAAGGTTGGGGAAGGCTAGTAATCTGCGGAGGCTTTTGTTAATATCAGCAGGGAGTTTATGTTCTTTGTTATCGTCTTTGCAGCAGCATAGGCAACCATAAATGTGCTGGCACACAGAGTGCTTTGGTGTAATTTTGGCTGATCAGTTCCCTCCCTGAAAAGCGTCCAATTTTTAACTTTTTGCACAGCTGGGTTGAAGGTATGACCTGCAAACACGCTGGTCACTACAGACATGTCTATGACCTATCAGGAGGAATAACAAGATATTAGACTTTCCACTGAAAATTGTGACTGCTCTGCTTCCTTTTTCCACGTCTGGCAACCCTACATTTACTGTGCTTTATGTTTAAAAATGTTTATGGCAATCTGCAGATGAACAGTTCCCGTACGAGATGGCTAATGCGTCAGTCGTAACTGTGGCTTAGAAGTTGCCAAAGCCAGAAATTTGACAATTTCAAATCAAACTCATTTAAGCTCTGGCAATCAAATCTAATAAAAGCAGTAGTACAATGGGAATTGATGAAGTTGGAGTTATAGCTCTTTCTTTGAGTGCTAAATTGGATGTAATATATTATTGAGTGGTTCCAATTGTTCAGCTTAGTCAGGTTGAACTCAAGGCAGGGGTTCTCAATATCAGCGTATTACAACCTGTCATTAAGAGGCATGGTGAACAGGTGCAAAAAGCAGCTCTACGGCACTCATATAAAATGACAAATGTTAAACACTTTTATATACCTCACGATAAAGGTAAAAAGTTAAATAAAGTGCAGGAAAAAAAAGGTAATAAATAGTAATGCGCTGAAGCAAAAAGCATTTACTCCTTTTATGTTCACTTCAATAAACAGAAATCCTTAAAGATTGAAGAAATGACCTTCCATATGCGCTAGCTTTAGTGTATTTAAATGATTTGATTAATGCTACAATCAAAAGAAAAAAAAATATCTGAAGCTAGTAAATGTTACATAGCGCAGACTTCAAAGTTTCTTATTACACACTGGTCCCCTCTACAGCTCACCTATCGTTGAACTTTAAAGCATGCAAAGAATACCGAACATCTAAGCAGTGATGTGAGAAATCTATGCAACATTTTACTTCTGAAATTATATGAACAACACAGGAGAGAAAATACATTCGCTTGCAGACTCACCTTGACAAGAACGCAATCCTTTCGCATAGTGACACATACGGCCATGCACCGATACACAAACCTGTCTGCAAGTCTCAAGTGACAGACTACAGCAGGAAGATGTTAATAATGGGTGACATCAAAGGCCCATTTGTTCTTATACAGTGAAACCAAAGTTAAAGCTACACCAGAGCTCTGACCTCTGAGAGCAATGTTCAGACAGGTATTGCAGATTACCTCAGGTCGTGCACAAGTCAATGCAATGACAATTCCCCCTGTGTTGTGTTGTTGAATAGATTATCAAGGTGACCCATAACTGTCTCACAGAGCTCATGACACATGGACAATATATTTCTACCGACTAAAAAGGCTTAGGGCAGTTCACACACATAAGAAGTCTTTTGTTATTTATAGTGATTAGCCTCATAACTGAAACCACTGACACATGAAATGTCAAATCATTGATGATCTTATTCCAATGAGATGTTCTGATGGCCAGTTTACTCGGGGCATAAAGAAGGAAGAGCCATGTAACAATTTTAACTAGGTCAAAACTGAATTCTGAAAAAGAGAAACATGGGTTTGTTTGTTTAATTAAAATCTACATTCACAGTGACTGGGCCTTTCTACCTGGGGTCCTTAAAAGCATCACACATACACACACAGCATATATCAAATGTTAACCAATAAGCTGAAATAAGCTGAAATAAAGCAGAGTGACACTCTGAATTTAGTGAACTGAAAACCAAGTTGAATGCTTGATATGCAGGTAGGGAGGGGGTGGGGTGTGTATGAAGCTTATATATGTTTCTAAATGAAGTAGGAGGAGCCAAGGGTTAGAAACTAAAAGGAGGAATCAAAAGACAGGTCAGACAACCACGACTGACCAGTGGCACAGGCCATCACAGATACTTTACTTTCAAACAGATCACCTGCTTTACTACATGAAGCAAACCCAGCCATTTCAGTGACGCTACTGGACAGCAGTGGCTTCCACAAAAAGAATGACTGGTCCCACTGCGACACAATACCTGCACAGTCTAAAACATGTGAAACACGTAACAAGAGCCCCAAAGCTTGCAAACTCTCAAAAAACACGTTTAATCGAACATCTGCATGATGCATCAGAGCAAGGCTGCTGCATTGGCACTTTCTTCCTCTGTCATGCACACAACACAGCTCATGGTTATTTATGTGACAACATTTTTTTCTCTTTTTCAACACCACGACAACATCTACCCATATCTACATACTGGTCACCAATATCAGTAATATATCACAGCGCTGCATATCCCTGATACAGAGACAACAGAGAATCAGAATGACATTTAGAGTACTCCCACTCACTTCTACAAATAACTCAGACTGATGTGACATCTATCAAGCAAAACAGAAAGTCGACATTTTGGTGGGGAATCTGCCAGTAACGCACTCTGATAAAGATAAAAACAACAAACTCTAGGTACTGTAGATATGATTACAGAAAGGATTCCAGACAACAGTGATCAGTTACTCCTGCAATGTCAGTCTGACGTTTTGTTTTTTAGAAAAAGCAGAACAACGTGCAGTTGTAATTACTGAATATTGTGAGTAGAGCAGCAAAATATGTGATAAGAAACTGTAAGCAAAAAAAAAATATTAAAAACTGTTGGAAAATAATATCCCAGAATAATAAAAGTAGAGTAAAAAAAAAAAGTTACTCTGCCCTCCTGACCTATAGCTTACAAACCATTTGTACTGATTTTTTTGGTTTTTGTTTAAAATTTTAAATTAAATATCTCTTTATGGCAGAGGAAATATGGTTTCTTAAAGTTAAAGTTAGCTAATGCGACTGAAATGGGCAGCAAGGTGGCGCGCAAGCTGATTAGCACTGGTGCCTCACAGCAAGAAGGTCCCAGGTTCAACTCCACCATCTGGCCGGGGCCTTTCTGTGGGTTTGTGTGGGTTTTCTCCGGGTACACTGGCTTCCTCCCACAGAACATCCGACATGCAGTTAGTGGGGTTAGGTTGACTGGTTATTCTAAATTGCCCATAGGTGTGAATGTGGTTGGCTGTCTGCATGCGACAGAGCGGCGACCTATCCAGGGTGTACCCCTGGTGTCTTTGGACTGTGGGAGGAAGCCGGAGTACCCGGAGAGAACCCAACAAACACGGGGAGAACACGAACTCCACACAGAAAGACCCCGGACAAACTCAGGGCTTTCTTGTGAAGTGTTGTGAATAGTGCTAACCACTGCGCCACCGTTTAGTTTAGTTTCACTTATTTTTATGAAAATGCATTACATTACATTCATTTTTTGCCACTGTCGTTTCCATTCTGTTCTGTTTTTCATTTTAATCAGTGAGAATGCCATAAAATTACCCTGACTCATTTAACTCTGAATGAAGTCTGACTTACTATCTAATAATAATCTATACAACAAACTAAAAATTTCTAATTTATAAGAAATGAACAACAAACTAAATCAGCCATTAAATGTGTCATTTGTAATTAATGTTATATACAGTTCAATGATAATGGTTTTTATTCAGTTTTAAACTGATAATAGATAAATAAATAAAAAAAACTGCTGATAGGCTCATAAACTAAATCTATTTGGAACAACACAAGTGTGTTTAAAACCACTACACAATCCTATCGCAACTAAACGCCAACAGCTGTTCTAAATATAAAATGCATCCCTTCCAATTTATAGAAAACTTCTAATATGGAGCAGTGACATACTAAAGCTTCATACTTTAAGCATCACACAATTATTATGAGTGCAGCAGAAATTACTCAGATGTGACAGGACATGTTAAATTTACACATCAAATAATAAAGCTGTATAGTAGCAAAGCTTCCACCGGCTGCTTGATGATGCAAACGCCGTGCAGGATGAACTTTTTTCCCCCCCCTGTTTAAACATAGTTAACTAGTAAAAGTGCTTGTGGCAGCTTGACCTTTGGAATCAGCCTGACGCTTGAAACGGTTTCACCTGTGATGATCCCTGGCATGCATCGCTGCTTGAATACTGAGCAAGCTTCAAAAGAGCATTTGATGAGTTACAAAGGCATCCGCCAAGGGAGATATCCAGATGCCAAATATTGCTCAGAGGACAGGTGCATTTGCTTCGGTGAGGCACTGTGTAAGTAAACAAAGCAATGACAAAGAGTGTGGGAGGAGGGAGGAAACACCAGGAAGGAAGGCAGTGGGTAGAATGGGGGACAGAGGAACAGCAGGGTTGTGTGTGGCATCCTGAGGCTCTATAGAATGAAAGGATCACCGGGGAAAGAAAATTGCATGCTCGTTGACGTGCAGCTGTTTCTAAGGTTTTAGAAGTTGAGCAGACAGGTCCTTGGCCATTTCACACAACACTGGACTTTCTTTAGCCAGCCCTGACAAGTGAGCAATGGCCAAAGGGCAGGGAGCAGCATGGCTTTAAAAGAGGTCAGCGTGCGAGAACTCCAACAAGATGACTCTAAGATGGCAGGCCACACTGGGGGAGTGGATGAAAAATATGGCTGGAACAATTTAGTGAATAGTGCATCATTTGTAACCCCTGAAGGAATCTCAGAGTCTCTGGACTACACAAATGAACAGTGAAAGGTCTCTTGGTTCAGTAATGAATGAGGAGAGGGAGATTCCCTTGCCAGCGTCTGCGGCCAAAGCGTTTGGCTGGCCAGACCTGTCGGCGGCTAATGATAAAAAAGGTGGCGGGCATGTTCGTGCAAATTGCACGTGATGAGGTTTCCATCTCATGAAACATCTCCGTCAGTGGAATTACGCACGCAGGTAATCTAATTGAGGTAGCCACAAAGCCAACTCTGACAAAAAGCAGTATTTACTGCAGGAGTCATTATGTGTCAGAGGCTGCTGAGAGGTCCATTTTTCTCAGGGCTAGGAAGCACCTTGCACTGATATCTAAGCTCCTGCTGCTTCAAATCAGCTTAATCGTATTTTGGATCCAGTGATTGGATACAAAGCTGGTTATTCCACTATGTTTATACCAAGCTGCCAGAAGGACGAGTCACATCCCTGACCTGATGTTAACAAAAGAAAAAGTATATATGTGCTGGGTTCAAGCTCCTTCTAAGGATGGATCCCGCTAGCCTGGGGCACGCTGTGTTTTGAGACCAGTTATTTTAAAGGCAGTATGCATCCGACAGCCAAAGGTAAACACTAGTGTGACTAAGGTATTTTCAGAAGGAAAGCGGTGATGAAAGCTTGTTTCTGCAGGGTTGCCGTTGCTGAGGCATCTTACCCTCAAGGCTCATTCATTGCCTGCATTTCATTCAGGGAGGAAATTACACACAGTACAATTTTTCAGTTAAACGCTTAGAACAGTGCTTTGGAACTGTTTTTCATATGTATATATTGTTTTTAAATCCACTGAAAGAAAAGAAATAATGCGATATATAAAAAAGCGCACTACCTCCTCTTTTAGAAAGCTTTAAAGATTAATCTGGTTGCGTACTCACATCATGAGTTCTCTCTCCATAAATTCTTTTCTATACTCGCTTTGTTATTGTGCTTCATCTGATTCGACAGAACAAGTAAAACCAGCTGTATCCTAGGAGAAGTTATCAGCTAACTCCAGCCGCTCCACAAATGCAAACAAAATTGAGTTTCACATTGACAGCAGGTGAGATTTAACAGCAAATGCAGTGTTGTTTTCATCTATTCCTTTCCCTGTAGCTTACCAAGGGAAATTCATGTAATAAATTGTACTATCAAAGGAGTCGCCATGCTTTCATCTTCACTAAAATAGACCCTTGGGGCTGATAGGTGATGGAGGGTTAACATAAATACAGGGGGAGGTCTCAAAAGGTACATCGTGGGGTGCGTAATTGTGGTGAAGAGGGCAATAAGATACTGAGGTGATGATTCAGCATGGAAGGAGACGGAGGCTTATGTGAAGGCCACATGGGATGAAGCAGCAGCATGGCTCCTTCTGGAACCAGTGTGCGTTTCTAAAGTTATCACTACTTTTACAGACTTTTCTACTTCTGAAAACACAGAAATAAGCCACGTTTTCTATCAGGAGAAAACATAAAAAAAAACCCAACAACAATAACTGACATGCTGTTCTGCAGACCTTTGGATCCAAAATATGAATCCTCAAAGATACGCATCTCGAAAAAAAGTGAACCAGTTAGACAAAATGTTTTGTTCAGTGTCTAATTTAAAAAGTGTGGAGTGGATTAACCCATTTTATGTAAGATTTACATTTCCATTCGATAAAGTTTCACTTGCTGAGTAGTCCTTACCTTTGAAAATAATCTAATCTTTTTCACATCTCTACCGCTCACTGTTTAACGTTTTCCCTCTTCTTTGGAAAAACAGAAATATGTACATTTAGCTAGCTGACACAACTGTACAAAAACAGTTTAGTATGTTTGCTAACATCTGTTGAGCTGCTTAAAAAGTTGCATTTGAATTTGGCGCCTTTCTAAAAAAAAAAGACAAAAGTGTCACTCTCGCTGTACTCTGTAGTGCTGGCTCGATACAGAATTACCACAACTTTATTTACATCTGCACCATGAGTGGAAGAGGACTTGGGATATCATTAACTTCTCATTGCCGAGCAAGTGTCTGCCATCACCCTAAGCAATGTCAGGGTGGATCGCCGAAAAAAAGAACTCTTTCCTCAGTACTATGCATTAAGATGTCTGCCAGATTTCAGATTTAATTGCTCATTAAATGAAGGCACCGAAATGTTGTAGCAGATTGTTTCTGTCCACTTTCTTTAATCCCTGCTTAAAACCCCATGAACTGCTGAATAGTTATGGCAATTACACAGCATTATATATATTATACATGGTAATCAAAATGTGTTATTTATGCAGATACCACATGTTTGTTTTATTTTTAATTTTAATTATTTCAATGTAACCTGATTTTTTTTTTAATTTCTACGAGATAATATTGTGA
>VOQK01009558.1:16616-32476 GCA_015052645.1 Benitochromis conjunctus | reverse complement strand
GTACAGGAAGATGTCGGTTCCCTATAACTATGGGGGGGGGGGGTTGACAGGACTGTCAAAATCTGATCAAAAGTCCTGATAACCAAATTCACTTGAGTACCTCTATAAAAGAAGTTTCAGCAGTGTGCTTTGCATTCATGTGTTTGAACACACTTTTAAAAAGCCACAATCTTCCTAGGAGCGCACATCCCAGCAAATTCACCCCAAGGTCAGATTGGGCAATGCTCAGAGAAATTACAAACGACTCCAAAGAGCAATATCTCAAACTCTCCAGACCTCACTTAGCATGTTAAATGTTACAGTTCATGACAGTACTATTACAAAAAGACTGAAAAAGTAAGGCTTGTTTGGAAGGGCTGGCGGGATTAAGCCTCTCTTCTTTATAAAGAACATGGCAGCACTGCTTTGGTTTGCAAAGTTGCATCTGAACAACTCACACGTCTTCTGGAATAATGTCCTTTGGACAGACAAGACCAAAGTGGAGCTAACTGGCCATAATTCATATTAGTAAATCTGAAACTGCACAAACATGGGCACCGGTTTAGCTCGGTGGTAGAGCTGCGCGTCTTCCCCTTCTCTCTCTGTCTGTCTATCTTAACTGTTCCAGTATGAAAGGAAAAAATGTCCAGCTCATACCATATCATCGAGCAGGGTGATGATTTGGGCTTTTCTTGCCAGCAAAGTGTTCTAGAGCCAAACATAAGAATATCTGTTTGACAGTTAAAACCTGGCCTAAATGTGGTCATACAACAGGATAACGGATCCTGAGCACAGCAGCAAATCAGCAACAGAAAGCCAGAAATCCAAGGTGTTGCACTGCTTAGCAGATATTTGTGACTGTGTGGGTACAGTTTGCTGACCTAACCACCTAGCTGATAAGTTACTGTATTATGCACCCTTAGACTAAAATAAGGTACATTCTGGCTTCCACATAGTGACTGATAACAATCTAAATGCTAAAAATGAGAGTGCAACACATTAGGTTACATCACAATGAATATGTTCATCTTTTATCTACAGTTCCTTCTGATGAATGTGAACGGTGTGGCCGTATTGTTGGTGAATAAAAAGAAGGCTTCTTCCTTGCTGCTCTGATTTATTCCCGTCTGCCCTAACAGTGGAAGAGCTATCAGAGGTAACAATAGCATCCAGGCATTTTTGTTTTTTTGTAGTGACATCTCTGTGAAACACAGCAGTCTGCACTCACACAAGCCCCTTTGATTTCTCAGTAGGTATGTTAGCTTGTCCACCTCATTGTCCGGCAATCTGATGTCAACCTGGAATAGGGCTAATCTCTGTTTATTTCTCTTATCTGAACTTATCACTTTGTCACCTCTCCCTGGGATGTCTGTTAGTTGTTCTTGGCTCCTGTGCCATGCTGCAAACAAAAACGAGCAAAGGACCCCAACCAGCATATTTAGAGATGGCACATCCCTGAAAAGTGACGAGCAAAAATACCCACAAGAAAAGTTTGAGAAAAACAACGTTAAAGCCCTGAATAAATTAGAGAATGCTCAAAAGAAACTGTAATAAGATGCATGCACAGCTGGCAGAAAAAAATTAAAGGAGGAAAGAAAAAGAAGTGTATCTGCTTCCCAGCACTATTCAATGGCCAGAAACTGAATTAACTATTTTCCATAATGCACTATATATATGATAAGGAACACTATATGACACCAAATGTCATTTTCAAAGCTACACATGAAACAGAATGACATGAAAAATATTACATACTCAGCACCCAATCATCCCAACTAACTGCCTGTCTCCCCCAACTCAAACGTAATGAATGACTGATAATCAGTGAATGTTATAACCCAATGACACAGTATCTATTCCCTTTCCCTTAGAGAGTGTGTCACTTCATTTACACGCTAACTGGGACATTTCATCAACATGCAGAAAAAAAAAAGAACCACTTCATGCTCAAAGAATAATTAGTTGACACTCATCACTTTGATCCATTTGTACAGATCTAATCTGCCCCAGAAATGAATATCCTCATGCAAGGATGGCTGACGTCTGTATCTCACTCGCATCTACTGTAATAACCTCGGATGCTGGAATATCAGATTAAATCACTCTTTGATCCCCTCACTTTGTTGCAAGTCAGTTGGAGGCAAGCTGAGCTAGTGTGCGCAGATTTGCAGAAGTAAAGCATTAGTTTCATCAAGGACGACACTTAAAGGGAGAAGCAAAAACCACAGAGATGAAAACTGCAGCTCACGAGTCCTTAATGGAAAAGAAATAACGAACGTGCGGTGAAAGGTTTGGCGATTATTTCAGAAAATTGCAATCTTGCAATTTCTCATTTCATAATAAATGAAAGGATGAGTAAAACACCAAATCAGACAAGTTGCTCAGTAAAACAGATTAAGGCACACCAGTTTGTACTTTTTCATTCAAAAAGGCTCAGCAGGATGTGGGATGTAAAGTATACTGGCAACGCTGCAGGTTCAAACCTAGTTTAAAGCCTCTATTGCATGTTATACACTTTTATACCCTTATTTCCTTTCAATTTCCGCCATACAAAAACAGGCATGGCAATCTCGAGTCCCTGATATTACTTTTTAAAAAACTGAAGATAAGATATTGCCCTTCCACTGCATATCTGCAAACAAATGGAACCGTTACCTGAAAAATGCTTAAATGCTTCTTGAAGTTTTGCATGTGTAATATCCTGTCCTATCCTATTACCCATGGCTCCCTGAAGGATTACAATGGCCCACAGTGCTGTTGGTTTCTTTCTTTCTTTCTTTTTTTCTCTGCTGCCATATCCCTGTGTAAAAAAAACAAGGTAACACAAGAACGTACAACAAAATAAAGCTTTTAAGAGTGAGAAAAACTGCAAATGTCTCTCATCTATAAATAAATAAAGACCTCCCAGATGCGTAGCATTTAACTTGTGGTCTCAGTATAAAGTGTACAGTTAACCTTGATTTTTTATTTTTTTTTGTTCAACTTGTGCTGCTCTGTTTTATAGTAAGTAGCAACCTGGGGCTACTTTTGTTTGGTTGGGTATTTTTTTACATAGAAATCTGAGAAGAGCAACACTGAAAATATCTAAACACGCCACTGTAGATGACTTTTCCCTGACTGGCTCTTCCAGCTGGTATTCATCACTTCATGAATCCATGTTTTAGGACTATTTCCACACATGGGCAAGTTCACTAACCTTTAGCAATGTTGTAGCACTATGTGGCACTCATTAATGTTAAATTCAATTCAATTCAATTCAATTTTATTTATATAGTGCCAAATCACAACAACAGTCACCTCAAGCAGCTTTACATTGTAAGGTAGACCCTACAATATACATACAGTGAAAAACCCAACAATCATATGACCCCCTATAAGCAAGCACTTTGGCGACAGTGGGAAGGAAAAACTCCCTTTTAAGAGGAAGAAACTTCCGGCAGAACCAGGCTCAGGGAGGGGCGGCCATCTGCTGCGACCGGTTGGGATGAGAGAAGATAAAATAGATAAAACGTTAAACTGAGAGATTGCTCTCTCAACAACGTTTTTGTTCAGATATTTGCTCGCATACAGTACAAAAAGCAAACAACAGATAATACTGACTTCATGTTGTCCAGACACTCATGGAGTACCCTAATTTAACCAATTTTGGTGTTTGAACCTGCCTTTAGTAAAGAAGATTACCTGACAGTATTACATTAAAATATGCTCATATGTACAGACTTTTAAAATACTGGCAGTAATTGGTTATAGTCACAACCAACTGATCTATCTACAAGTGAGGAAACATAAGTCAGAAAGTGGTACCTTAAAGACCCTGATTTTGAGTCAGCTGACAAAAATATAACAAGAGGAACAAAAGGCAGAAAAATGGAAGTCAGACACACTTACAGTCAATGTTCATGAGTAAACGTCAAGGTGGAGAGGTCAGAAGGCTAATTTGGGATTTGACATACGAGACTAGTCAATGTCATCGACCGCCACAATGAGCAACCCTCACTAAATACATCAGCTGACCTTTGACCGTGCCTGAATGATGGTGTCTAATGCAGCGTGGAAGTGTAATCTCCCTCATTAACACACGCTGATGCTCCACTAACAGATGCAGAGTTGCATAGAAGTAGAAATGTTAACGGATATACACACAGGAATTCTGCCATCCTCGCATTTGGAGCAAAGTGTGCCCAGATGGTTCAGTGCCACACAAGCGCTGACTTACCTGGACACACACACACACCCACACACACACACACACACACACACACACACCCCCACCCACTTGATTCGTGGGAGCACCTGTCCCGCCCGCCTACAGCTGCACACGCTCCAGCGTCCATGTTTACTGCTGCCATACGGCCAATACACAGAGCTATTATAGCAGCACGCTGATGAGCGACAAGGTAATTTCCTCCTCCCTCAGGCCTCCTATGAAGGGAAAAATAAACAATGCATGAATGCCTCTGGGAGTATGATCTGCACAGTCGACCAGAAATGTTTCTCTCATTCCGTTTGCTACTTGTTTTTTTATGCATTATCATGTCACAGAGTTAGATAGTTTGCCTTTTCAAGTATGCTTGTTCTATGCGAAATGGGGGGGAAAGTAATTCTCTCGTTTTGATCCAATCACTTTGACAGCAAATTATCATTCAGAGAGGCTCCTTTGCTCTTATATCGCATAACCACAGAGCACAATCTAAAACCCACATGGGGCCAAAAAAGAAAACACAATGTAGATTTCTCTACATATACTGCATGCATCATTTCTATTATTGCAACAAATCAGAAACTATACCACCTAAACAACATTCCAGTAGATAAAATATGGATGTAGCCACCATGACATCAGTTCAGTTAAATTCCATTCATAAGTTTTCACAAAACAATTAAGCAATTAAAATGCAATTACCATCATGACAGATAAAACTGCCATTTTTGAAACAGGACTCCCCAGAGGCTATCCAGAGCTTATAAACAGGAGCTCAGACATCTAATATTATACATGAAATATAAGTGTCATTTCTGAGAACCACAGACGACAAAAAAATTTTTTTTAAAAAAGGTCACTAGAAGCTGCACACTTCACTTTGCATTTATTTCCCATTGAGAGCGGTTTTCCCCTCATGTCACATGTATGAAAAGAGCTGTTCACTGTCTGTCATGATAGTAACACAATATTTGAAGTAGGGCTTAAACACAGAGTTTTCCTGCTCGTCTGACTGAGTGATTCAGCTGAAAGCGTGACACAGTCGGACTCTGCTACAGCGTCTGAGCCAAACATGTCGTTGCAGTGAAACTTTCAAAGTGTTCCTCTCTCTGCTGCTGTCGGTGTCAGATCGATGTGACCCTCATGCACTTTTCATCAGGATCTGCTTCCCTGGCTGCTTCCACTGAGCTCATCAGGAGTCCTGCTTCACCTCTGCAACAAATACCCTTTGCCCTGTTCGGTAGCAGTAGTGTAAAGACTTCTTTCTGCATGAATATTCAGCGTACGGCATACGCGCCTTAAACTGGAGTCACAACGAGGACTTCTCTGCAACTTTTCCTGTGGTGCACAGTAAGCTAAATTTATTCATAAGAATATGGAAATGGTTTAGCAGCTGTATTTTGTCACTGGTGTTACAAAGTTGATCAAATTAATCTTATCGTGTGTAACACCATAAAGACGAGGTGCACTCATTAAAGTTTTCAGAACACCAAATCGTTTCAGCTCCTTTTCCTCTCGCCGTGCTTTTTCTTCCGTCTTTGCAGTGAAACTGAAGTGGTTCCTCTGGCATGTAAACAACTTTTGCAGGGAGTACAGTGGGGATTATATTTCTATCAGAGCCACAAGAAACCAATCTGCCCATTTCCACCGTGTTGTTTTCGTTGCTGCAGACACAGATAAGAACTGTTCTGAGCACAAATATTACGTCAAAATTGACTGTAGTCTTATGAAAAGAGAGGGATTTCGTTCTATGTTAGATATTTAAAATAAATTGACAGGCATTGCATTACTCATTTTTCATCTCATCTCAAAAATAAGGTTTTCCATAGTGCTACCGTCATTGGAAAACAGATTAATGCGCCCCCCATAAAGCAACGATCCAAGATTCTTGAAATGCGGGAGGGTGTCAACATGTCTGTCCTTGGCTGGCCAAACCGCCCCCTGCTGCGCCGCTCTGCGTGCACTGTTTGCTACACCCTGTCAGCTCCCTGTCGTCAGGCCCCGCTGCCTCCTGGCCATTCTCACTCGTTAATCATGATTAACATTCAGCTGGAAGCCATTCATTACTGGCTACGTCCTAACACCTGTGGTTCTGGACCCCCGACACATCTCCATCAATTCCCCCGGGCGAAGGATAAAAAGAGGGAAAGTACAGAGAAAGACAGGCCAAGAAGTAATCACACATCTATTTAAGTCATTGAAAGAAAAGTGTTTAGTCATGCTAGGCAGAGAAAACGGTTAGATGTGCTCGAAGCTGCTCTGAGACCGACGTGCACTGGCTGGTTTTTGGATTAAAGTTGCCGGCTCTTGTGTTTTAGCACCATGTGTTCGTTTTCTTGTAGAAATGTGGCAAAAGTGAGGCAGTTTTTCTACACAGATGTTGATAGACGTGAATGTTTTCCCAGAACAGTATTCCTGTCACAGTGAAAAAGCCTCTCAACATGCATGTCATGGGAAAACAAAACTCTGCTCTGAAACTCAGAGAAAAGAACATCTGGAAGAAAAAGAAAACTCATTACCATTTGTCATGTTATTGTGTAGTTGTGCTAGCATTTTTTTAAAAGGCACAGTTGTTCCTCAGGTGTGCATTTTGTGAATCCCACTTAGAGGAATGACAGGTAACATTTAAATGGCATAGAGAATACAGTTTTTAAGCTTTTAGCTGCTACTTTCATGCTGGATGACTGAAAATGACTGAATGCAAGTTCAAATTGTTCAAGGACGCTCGAGAAGGCAACGAGAGCTGAGATTTCTAGATTTTTAGTCCACGGACACATCCATTAGAGTAAACAGACAGCCGGCCAGGTAGGCAAGGTAAACAGGTCAAGTTACTGGCAACAACAGAGCAACTCTCAAACAGCCCTGCTGGCAGCTTCTAAAGGACTGGAGTGATATTAGCAGGTCCGTGTAGTGGATTGGCAGGCAGGTGTGATAAACGCACCAACTGGAGATTAAAACCAGTTTGATTTTGTGTCAGAGACCACAACCCTGGACCCCTCACCTTTGGTGGTGCTGAAGCGCCACTAAAGGTGCTTTTGGACCAAAGAGTGTGAGGGCGTCCCTTAACATACCTGGCCACTGAGGTGATCCCTGAGATCTCCACGTCTCCAAGAGAGCTTGTCGGTTTAGAGTCACTATTCCAAGTCAGGCTTTCAGCCATATTTTTTGCAGGCCAATGGCTGCAAGCTGCCCAACAGGGAGGAGGGGGTTAACTTTAATGTGCAGTGCTGAACAGTAAAGTTATGTGACATGTGGCAAGGACACAATGTTATGTTTTACTTTCTTGTAAAATTGTTTCAACTTTTAATTTTGTTTTTACATTGGTATCTACAGATAGCGAAGCAAAGGAAGGAAGTCCAGCAGTACTGCCAGCAAAAGCTTTGCTTTCAATCAACATAGCAGCTGCTGACTGTTATTACATTTTTTAAAAATATGATATTAGCAGGTTCTGCAACAAGCTATGCTTACGCTATATTTGTCACTTAAAAAGTTTCTACCCCAGAATGAGCAGACCAAGACGCCCCGAAGAGGGCGACATGAGAACCCTGATAGTTTCTATTTAAGGTGGAACCACAGATTTATAACAACTATGAAAAATAGCATGTAAATATATCTAAACATGCAAAATGCAACAATTCTGTGAAGAAGTTGATGTTTTAGAAGAACTCGTGTCACCAGGTCACATTTCCACCCACTTACGAACTTTTAATGAGCTGAGATGCAAAATGAATTTTGTGCTTCTATTAATATTTTTGTAAAGTGATGGTGCAGAGTTGGAGGGTGGAGGTTAGGTTATGGCATTACACTCATTGACTTACCAGTTAAAGTCATTATTAGCTGTAACTTCGTTCCTGGACTATTCTAATTTGTTATCTTAATGAAAGTCTTCAGTTGAGCGGGAATACTGCAATGAGAACAACAACAGGGACTAGAAACAGACCAAAATTCTCCTGTATTTGCTTCTCTTTATGTTAAATTCAGTTGAATTTAAAATCAGTCTCACATACAAAATCCTTCATATCTGAACGACAACAACGACGTCTCATGCTTGATCATGAGATGTCATCTGATTGTTTCTAACAAAAGCACTGTGAGGTGACTGTTGATATAGCTACATAAATCAAAGTAAATTGAACTGAATTGGGTTAATGCTAACATTTTCTGTACATCCAATACTAAAGGTAATCAGGAGAAGAACATTTATAGTTTAGCTACAGTAATAAATGAATCAATACAGCAGCGTGAATGGGGTGATACTTCCAATTGGCCTGTCCGGTTCATTCAGGCTCAAGCAAAATCCAATGTGTTATGTGCTCACGTGATGCCGTGGACCCTGTAATTGTCAGGGTTGTTGTAGTTCTTTGCATCTCGGATTCCTCCAGCCCTCTGCGTTCTGCTTTCTTTGATCCAACATTTGAATTATTTGCCCTCGGTTCCTTTCCCTCCTTATACATCATGTGATAGATCTTATTGGTTTCCACCTGTGTCACCTTTGGGCCTCATACTGTGTCATGTATGTCTAATTTTGGCATCATTCTTTTTTCTTTTTTTAAAAATCCTCCTCCATTCCTGTAAAACAACATAATATACAATATTCTATAAAAATGAAGACGTCACAATCCACCGAGGCCAGACCACGCAGCGCTCAAAGAAACTGAGAAAAAAAAAAAAAAAACTAAAACAAGAGCTCAGACTCTAAAATCGTCAGTTAGCTGTTAAAAGCTAAAGTTCACGACAGTGCAATAAAAAAAAAAAAAAAAAAAAAAACACATCAGACTGAACAAGTCCAGCTTGTTTGGAAGATTTTCAGGAGAAAGTCTCGTCTCTCTAAAAAGCACATGGCAGCACAGCTTAGGTCTACAAAGTTGAACAAGCCACAAGACTTTTGGAACAATGTACTTTGGACAGACGAGACAAAGTGGAGATGTTTAACGATAATGCACCAACGCTACGTTTGCCACAAACCAAACACAGCGTATCAGCACAAGCATCTCACACCAGCTGTCAGCACTGGTGCAGTGTTGATGACTCGGGCTTGTTCTGCAGCCACAGGCCCAGGGCACACTTGCAGAAGGTGAGTCCATCACGACTTCCTCTGTATACCTTTCGGCACTAAGTTTCATTAAGTATATATTCTGTTGTTCTCCCTACTGCGTCTGTATATGATTTTAAGTGGTTTCTCGAACAGCAAAACAGAACTTTTGACATGCAAAATGTCCTTTATAAAAGTGGCACTCTGCAGCTTAAAAGTTACATTTCATTAACAAAGTGGTTTTTGTCAGCTTTCACAGAAGCTGCATTATAAAGTCATGTTCTCGTTCCTCCTCAGGGTCAGTTTAATTAGCAGGTTTGTTTGAGGCTTTTCTTGGAATAATGAGGAGCACATTTGACACCTGTGTCCAGAATGATTGATTGCAATGAAGTCGTCACAGACACTTTAAGACATGGGCACAGACATGGGCACAGACATGGGCACAGAGACCTTTTAGCTTGGTCTCTTTATTTTTCAAAGATGCCAGCTGATCATTTTCAGGCCACAGCTTTTAATAGGTGGTAAAAAGCATTTATAAAAATTTGGACTTGATTTTGTGTGTTGAACGCATTTAATGTGGCTTCAGCAGAATATTGAGATAATAGAGGCTGCACATTTTGTTCCAATATAAACATGGCACCACTGTAACATAGCCCTCCATTGTTCATCTATTTTTAACGCTTCTTGTCTGGGTTACAGTCATGGTGTCAGCTAAGAACGCAGAGTAGCAGGGACGTTTTTCCCCTTTAGCCTCCACCCAATACATTATACAACATATACAAAAAACATGGCAACACTGACAGCACAGATATATCTGGAGATTAACAGGATTGTGCCGAGGTTTGCACTCCTCGGATGAAAGGAGACTCAGGAAAAAAGAAGAATTTCCAGAGAATAAAATGTCATTCTTTTGTTCATTTTTCAAAATGTGAGTTCATCGCAGACATACACACTCAGCTGCTTTGTGGTGTTTTACAGGAGGATAAAAATCTCTCATTTGCTGTGCATCCAAGAGCCCATTATTACTTCTTTTGGGCAGAGGTAAACCAAATGAGACACATTCCTGTACATATTTAATCTGGTGAGAGAAAGAGAACGAGCGAGCTGATATGGAGACCAAAATGAATCCTGAACCTCGAGAGACTCTGCTGTCTGAAGGATCTGGTTCAAGGGTAAAAGCTGCTGGGTACAGCCATCGAAATTACTTATTAAAATAGTCAGCTCTTATGTCTGAAATGTTTTGGGCCTTATTTTATTTTTATTTATTTTTATGCTGGTTTATTATATGAATGAAATAAATGAATGTAAACTCTTCCCTGAACTGTATTTGGCCGATCTTACGTTGAGATCATCCAGACAAGCTTCTAGTGTACCTGCTATTTTCAGATTGTCTCTACCATAATGTCCTCTTATACTTATGCTCTTCAACCTGTACACTCTTCCCTGCTTCTATCCTTCCACCTCATTTTCATTTTGGGGATGTTGTCGAAGTTGCAGAAGGACAGATTTGCCTGGTGGGTCAGCAGTGAGTGAAGGTTATGTTTATGAACGTGGTATCAATGTGCACCGCCTCGGCACTGGATTGCACACAATTCAGGTAATTTCTCCTGAATGTTCCCCCTCAGATACCGCAGGACGTTATAGTAGAACATTATCATTCTCACCCTAGGTGAGGATTCATGGTGCACAACCCTGTGAATGCTGAAAAGAAAGCAAACATGCTCCCGGTCTCACTCCGATCCTGATCAGGCTTCCTTTGGATTTGAAAACTGCTCAGTTGTAGCAGGAGATCAGGCTCCCGCCAAAGAGACAAAATTCAGTTAGTCAGTAGTCAGGTCAGTTGTAAAGAGAACCTGATGTTTGCTCGTCACACAGGTTTAAGGTTCAGGGCAAAGTCACACGGTGCTTAGTAGGCAAGACTTCCAGGGAAAAATCTAAAAATAGCCACCAGGCTGTGTGGATACTGGAGGAGATGATGTTGTTCACATCTGTACTGATGTAAATATGTGCGGTTGTCTGTCCGTGATGGACAACTGTCCAGATTGTATCCCACCTCTCACGCTATGATGGCTGGGATGTGCTCCAGCTTCCTGGTGACCCTGATTTGGGCACACGGTTAAGTGTGAATACTTTTTTAAAGGTTTTTTGGACTCACTTATTCTCAATGCAGCTGTAACAAAGTAATAATTTCACAGTTTTTTCAGAGACAGTCACAAATGTTTGTCTTGTCTACTTAAAGGATGGTCAGCCTACGTGAAGGCTGAGTTTGCTTAAATGTTCATTTTATCCTTATTTTTAATGCAGCTAATAGTAGCCGTAAGCAAGCTAAGAATAATATCAAAATAATAAAAATAAAAATAATGATGTAAATACATTTAAATGCAACACTTATTTGTTTTTTGCTCTTGATTGAAAATTGTCTCTGAAAACCTCGTAAGAGCTGGACACAGCTGGTTTTATCTTATTTTCTCCAAACCTGGCTGAGGTCTGAGTGTGTGATGATACAGTAAAGTCACTGATGCAGGCCCTTTATCTCACAGCTCTGTTTCCCTGCAGCTATATGCCAACCATTAATTGAAAACCCCATTTTCTAAAGCGAGAAGAGTACAGTTGCAGTTTAGAGGAACGAATAGTGAATAGGTAATAAATCACTCTCCCATATAAAAGAATATACACCTACTTTATCATCTGCTTTTTCCTCCCACATCAGATCTATGAACTTTTTAAAATTTTTACCTAAAGCAGAAATGTCTCCTGAAATCTTATCAGTCCCGTGATGTTAACTCAAAGAATTCCACCGCAAGCTTGTGTTGAAAATTCCAGACAAAGAAAATTTGTAACTTTGAGAAACGAGTCAGGACATTTAAAAAGGCAGTAAAAACCTGGAATACAATACAAAGGAATGAGTAATAAAAACAAAAAAACTATTTTCCATCATTAAATCTTCCAGCTGGATAAAGGAGCCGATTTCAAAACGAGCATCATCTTAAAGCATCGTCACTGGTCAGGACTTCCACGACAACAGATGGATATGGTAATTAAATTTGTCTTTAGCTGAGGGTTACTTTAACTCTTTCTCACTGCTCTTTTATGAATGTTGATGAGAATTAAGTCATCATTTTTTGAGAATCAGTGTTTTGTGCCCACCAGGTGACTTATATGCTCTGCAGAGTTGTGATAAAGGGAAAATGCCTCCGAGGGGACTCCCCTAAATCCCCTGAAATGCGCTATAAATGCTGAAATGGTGCACTTATAGTGGAGAAGCAGTGGGCAGGTGTCCGTGTGTGTGTGTGTGTGTGTGTGTGTGTGTGTGTGTGTGTGTGTGTGTGTGTGTGTGTGTGTGTGTGTGTGTGTGTGTGTGCGTGTGTTAGTGTATAATTGGTATCTTGGAGTGCAGCTGTCTTCATTCACCAGCATCTGTTACACCCCCAACTTAGAAACACACGCACACACACACACACACACACACACACACAGTATAATCTTCAGTGTGAGGCAGTGACACCACATTATTTCAGTCTGTAATCTGAACACTGACAGCGGCCATTAAAAGGAACAGTCCAACATTTAAAAGAATAGTACAACAGCATGTAGAGTACCGGTGTATCATATACAAATCCAGTATTTTAAATTAAATTTAAGTCCAACATTTAAAGCAACAGCACACCACGTAAAATGTAATATTTACCACGGCAGCCTAACATATACAGGTCAATCAACAATGAATGAATGAAGATGAATGAATGAATGAAGCCTATATCTGTCACTTGCAGTTGCCTGCAGAGAAATTGTCCAATCCAACAAGAAACAGTTGTATTCAAAGCAAAATGTAACGGAACGGCCCAGCATTTACAGTCATGTGTGCCCACCACCTGCAGGAGGCGCTGCAGCCGAGCACGGAGGGCCTGGTTGGCGACTGAATACCTGGGCGCCTCCTGGGTGAGGTGTTCTAGGCATGTCCTACCAGGAGACCCAGGACACGCTGGAGAGATTACACCCTTCGGCTGGTCCTCTATGTTCTCACGAGGAGGAGATGGCCAAGGAGAGGGAAGTCTGGGATTCTCTGCTTAGGCTGCTGCCCCCACGACCCAACCCCAGGTGGGTGGAAGAGGATGGATGGATGGGTAAATAAAAAAATCTGACATTTAATGCAACATTATTTAAAAGGTAGAGTATGAGGGTCCACAGTTCCCCTAACACACTTTAAACTACAGGAGAGTTTCATCCATCACAGAAGACATAAAACTGCTTCAGGGCTAAAAAATGAGACAAATACCGCAGAGAAAAAGCTACTGGGACACTCAGAGGTTCAAACTATGTCATGTAAAAATAAATAGCAGGACATAGCAGTCCTGAAAACACTTCTCCTTTAACACGGCAAACAGAACAATCCAAAGTTGACTAGAGAGTCCAACTGGGAATGAGCAGCTGTTAAATAACAAGAACCACATAGAAACTGATCAATTAATCAATTACTTATCTGTCGATAGATAAGTCAATCTAACCACTGAGATCAGTTTGCCTTTATTAAAAGACACATTTTTTATGTTTTTTTCTGTCAAAATAGAAAGGTCTAAAAATGGAGGCTATTATAATCTGCACATTTCCTTGAATGATTTTGTGCTGTTTTAATGAAAAATCGCCTCAGACAGACAGAGTGACACAGACAGATGGACAGACGCACAGAAAGAGCCAAGAATAGACGGGAAAAAGGAAGGAAGAGCAGCACAAGGGGAGGAAATGGAAACACAGAGACAGTAAAAACAGCTCATTGTACCACAGAACAGGAACTTCCTCCTTCATTAAACACAGCAGGATACAGCCACAGTAAGCACACACACAGACACGCGCACACACACACACACATGCAGTAACACACACACACGGTGTGTATACTGACAGTATCAGAGTGAAGCAGTGTCTCATTGGGACAAACTATCCTGTTAGTCATCCTGAAGCTCGCTCTGTCCCTCTAAATATACAGTGTAACAACTGAGTGCATCATTACAGGCTGATCCAGGGTCAGCGAGGTCTTTCAAACAGTAACTGTATGATAAATAAACAGACTCGTGGCAAATCTGCTCCAACCTTAAAAGTCAAAGACTAATCACGCAGCTAAAACAATCGAGTCGTTGTTGAACGCCTTCACGTTTAAGGTAAAATCATTTCGTCCTACGTTACCGCTGTTTGAAACGTAGTTTTTTGTCCTAATAACTTCACTGATCGTAGATTGATCAGTTCCACCGCCTCGCCTCGCCGCAGTAACTTTACACAGTGATAAGACTGTAAACGCTGCGTGCTGTCAATAAAGGTTGTTGAAAGCGCTCACTTTTTCCGTCCCGTCATTTTCTTCCCCTTTGTTCACAGACTTTGTTTAAATAAAGGCTCCCTGTTGAAGCCTGACTGTTCATTAACACTGTTCACCCCGAGCCTTTCAATAAAGTTCATTTAAATTCACATCCTTTTGTTCAGGCGGTCTTTGTCTGCAGAGCTCATTTAAATAAAGAGACAGTGTCAAAGCCTGGAGTTTCAATAAAAACTATTCAGCGTGCTGCTGTGAAGATCCTGTTTTCAGTAAAGTTCACTTCAGCGGTCCCGATTATGCTGGAACACCCAGCAGGCCGTGAGGTTCCTCGAGTCGTGTCCACAGACGGTGTGACACAGTGATGTTCAACGACAACAAAAACAACTCTCTCTGTATAGCAGGGCCGTTTAAAGCCCTGAGGGGCCCCGAACTCCCAGGGGGTCCCTGATTAAAGTGCCGGGGGCTACATGGACCACCGTTATTTAGTTGCCAGAAAAAGTTTGCGAACCCTTTAAAATTACCCTGATTTTAAATATGGTCTCATCTTCATTTAGGTTATAATCACAGACAACCACAATCAGACGGTAAACTGTCAACAACAGATATTCTAAATTCAGTTATATGATCCAGTTTAATGACAAGAAAATAAATCTAACAAGGCTCCAATTCTGACAGCTGTTTGTCTCAAACGCTGCAAAGCTGCTGGATACATAGGAATGTGGATATTTTATAAGACGTGTTTATATAGAAATATTTAGTTCTTTTTCTTTAAGGACATTTCAGGATAAAGGGGGGTTTTTTGAAGGGAGGGGACATTTTAAAAGTCCATTATCTACAGAAGTACCTGATCTACGTCCTTGAAATGTTTTAGGGTAAATATCTGGTACCGTGGCTCGATGAATATGGACACTTTGGAGTGGAGCTCAAGTGAACGTAGGATGATGGATGCTTGAAGTCCCTAAAATATTTGGATGTCCGACTGCAGACAGCACATTTGGAGGTCTGTAGAAACCACAGGTTTGCAGCAAGGCGACTGATGTTTTATTTACAGCTTCTCAGATTCGAAGCTCATAATATTCTTTAGCCCAAATCAGGTGAATGGTTTCACAGATATTACAGCGTGATATTCCCCAGACAGGACACCATGTACCAAATCCAAATTAACTTTTTTAGACAGAGTGAGTTTCTGTTAGTGTTACATTGTAAATTTGTGATCATGCTCTGTCATTTTCCTAATATCAGTTGTTGGAAATGCTTATATCCATGTATGGCAGTCAAATATTAAAGACATTTTTATATTTTCTAAAGTTCGCTTGTTTTTCCTCTTTACCCTGGATTTTTTT
>VOQK01009556.1:8371-20351 GCA_015052645.1 Benitochromis conjunctus | reverse complement strand
TCCGGGGGGTGTTTGGAAAGTATGTAACCACCAAGAACTCTAAAGCTGAGTGCATCCATGAGTGCAGATCGCCGGTGCGTGGTTCTATTATTTTATTTTAATTATTTATTTTGCAGTTGCACAGTTTCACTTATTGGCCATTTAACAATAGTTCAGCCAATCAGCCGTCAAGAAGCAGACCTAGCGCTTCAGAAATACATATCCACTGACATCCTGTTTTTTAGTCAGTTTTTCTGTTGAACATTTTGGGTAAAAAAAACTCAAAACCAATCTGAAAATCGTAGCTACTGCTGTGAACGGTGTTCTGTCACCTGGCGATTCACTGCTTAATCTCTCATTTTACAAGACTGCAGTTATTGCTAGATCATTCCCCCTTCTTATGGGGTGAAAAAAAGAGGATCCCTTGTAGACACACATGTGTTACACTGCTCGGGACTGAGTTGCTACAGGACTCGTGCGCTCATCCCTTTTGCTTCACAGATAATGTGCCACATTGGCATTTAAGTAACCAGTCCATGCATTTGTCAGTAGTCTTTCCTACTGTATCGCCTCAGTCTATCATTTCATCATCATCACCCCCCCAACTCATCTTTACCAAGCCTGTTGGTGATGTTCCCACCCTGCACTCAGGCTGAATGAATCCTGCAGCAGTGATGCCACTCCGGCAGCATGCTGCTGTTTTTAATTGAAGAGCTAACAAGAGTGAATGGTGTCATCTGCAGAGGAAGGAAGCCTGGAAAATTTGTACTCCTGCTGCTGCTGCTGCTGCTGCACTGTGAAGCCAAAGCTGGCATCTCTCATCTCACACACACTCTCACTCTCTCTGCAGCAGCGACTCCACACCAAAGCACGGGCAGCACGAGACACACACATGCATACAAATGGGCACCCAGGCGGTATGCGCACGTACATCACACTGAGGAACACAGAAACATCAAGCGCTTACCTACGAGCTCCATCCAGACTGTTAAAGCCGGGGGCACCCCCTTCCCCACCTCCCCACCCCTCCCCTCCGCTCAGACGCAGTCATCTGCCTCTGTTAGTCTTCTTCTCCTCCTCATCTCTACCTCTTCACTCACTTTCTTCTTCTCCTTCCTATCCATCTCTCTCTCGCTCTCGAGGTGTTCCCCCTGTGCAGCACTCCTTGGCTGTTTCTCTCTGCCTCTGCTCGCTGTATCCTACCCTCTCTCTCTCTCTGCTCTCCACCGGTCTCTACACGGATCTTTTAAGTCTACCAACCTCTTCACTGATCAATGGACAGCCGGCGAAGCAAACTCTGCTGCCTCCACCTCCCCCAGCTTTGTGCGTGCATGCGTGTGTGTGTGTTTGTGTTTGTGTGTGCGTTTCGCTGCGAGGAGAGGAGGCTTCCAACCCACACACCACTCTCCAGAGCTCTCAGCCTCCACACTGCCTCATCAGTTGACCACTCCACACCCCTACGCATCAATTGCGTGCATGTGCGTGTGCACGCCTACACACAGCAGGACCATTAAAAGCCTACATTTTAGTGTCACCTGAAGTAGATTTTTTGTGGTGGTGGTGGTGGTGGTGGGGGAGTGTGTATGTCTTAAGAAGGGCAGCAAGGCATCCTCAGCGAAGAGCTCCGAACACCTGTGACTCATCTCGATTCCCACAGAGCAGCCTCTAATGGGTGCAGATATATCCATCGCTTCCAGAAAACAGGTGGATTTTCGGTTCAAAAGGTACCTGCAGGCCATCTGGGCATTTCTGGTGAGCGGCTAATCTTGTTAGGATGTTCTCAGCGTAACTAAACACAACAGAAATACTCTCATTTGCTCATTTTTTGGGGGGAGGGGCGGGGGGCTTGAAAACTTACCCAAGATGCGGGGAGAAAAAAGTCTAAATGTTCCCACTTTCGAAGAGTTTCTAGAAATCAGAAAGAAGCACAGATGTCTGATTTAAGGGGGAAACAGAAGACGGCTCGAGCCATTTTTGACATTAAGAGAATCTGAGCAACCTGCACTGCAACAGGGTTATAAATAGTGATCTAAATTCATCCTGCGCTGACTGCCGTGTGAGGCGGAGAAGCCATCGGATGAGAATAAATGCAAGTGATCCAGTGGCGGCATCACGAGGGGGTTAAAGCTAATAACAGCAGAGCAATGGCCGGTCAGAGGCCCCAGACCGCTACGCTGTGACCAAGCTCGGAGAAACAGCTGTTCTGAGCTTTAAAAACGATAAAAGAAATATTTGCTTTCTATTACATTTTTGATGTGTTCTGCGACGGCAGCTGCAAACATCAGAGCTCTGTAATGAGCAATGATTATATCATGGGTGAACAAGCAAGGAAGGCTGACTGACAGGTGACAGGTACTATTGAAAATCGCAATGATAATGAGTGCTTAGCGGGATAGATGGAGGTAAAAATGAAAATAATTCAGAGCCCTTTTATCAGTCAAAACATATAAACTTTCAGCTTTTTTGCCCTACTGTCTTACTAATCAACAGAAAACTGCTCAGATGACATCGGGTTGAATTTAAGTTTTCTTTTTTTTAATGGTAGTCTTTCAAGTTTCTAGTCTGAAAGGAAAACTTTTCACCTTTCACTTTTCACATTCAGAAATAAAGGGATGTCTTTTTAAAGGCAGTGACTGACCGACCAGATTTACCCCTGGAAACAGCATCCGCAGACATCCTTTTGTCTGTTTCCTGGGTTATTAGAGGCAATTCATTAATAAATAATCGTCACAAAAATGACCAAAGATGAGCTGTGGACAGATCAACGCAGGCTGTGTTTTGGGAGGGATTTCCTGTGGAGAACGGTTCGGGTCCTGCGTGGTGTTGACAGGAAGGAGTGCGGTGATGGAACAGTTTGTTGAGGTGGGTGGGGGGGCCTTTGTGAGTAAAGAGAAGGACTTTGAAATCGATCCACTGTGGGGCAGGAAGACAGCAATACCAGAGGGCAGGGGTGATGTGATCAGGAACTGGTGAGCAGGCGTACTGTACAGTTCTCAATATACTGGAGTTTATTCAGGAGCTTGGATGAAGCTGCAGTAGAGACTTGTGGACGAACTAAAGCTTGGGATCAAATTTTGGCGAGAGAGAATGATGGCATGATGGAGGGAGGCAAATGATGAAAATTGCAGTCCTCTCTTTGAATGTGATTTGAATTATGTGTGATTTAGTTTAATTGAAATTAAGGAAATCTTACATGCAAACTAAGGGAGACCATGGCAATCTGCTAGCAACCAAAGCAACTGCTCCAGCAACCAAATGCCAACCAGTCGGAGAATACACAATTTTCCCTAGCGACTGGTGGTTGCCAGGAGGCTGCCTGGAGTTTGCCAACCAGTCTGTATGACTGAGACTTGTACAAGAAGACAGGCTGGTAAGAACTTGTGACCTGAAATACAGATGACACATTTTAAGGGTTTAAGGATCTTTTATTTAAGGTTGCCTTGAGATGGAAAGTGAAAGAGGGCAAAGCCTAAGATCACCTGGTGGAGGAGATTGATGGGAGATAGGTTGGAGAAAGCACTCAAGCCTAAGACTGTCAGCTCTGTCAGGACCTTGTTGCTGTGAAGCAACAGTGCTAACCACTGCAGCACACCAAGCTTATACAATACATACAAAAATACACAATGTGTATGATAAAACCTGCAGTCTTAGCAGTAAACGCACTCCTTTGTTTTAAGATTTCTAATTGTTGTTATATTGTTAAGATGATGGATACGAGATGAGGAAGAGGATTAACATGTGTTTCTTTTAAACCAATCATCTTACTGACTCCAGCATAGGACGGATATGACCTCTAATTTAGTTTCATGTTGAAGGTAACAAGGCCGAAACATTAGCATGTTTGTTGGCATGGCCAAATAAATTGGTGTTAACAAGACCCGGAGATTGAGATTGAGAGTAACTAGGCCTGTAGAAAGCTAAAAACAAAAGATAAAGTCATATAAATATATGAGTGATCAGATTAGTCTCTCTTCTTGGGAATTTGGTAGAATTTATTAGAGTTTAATATGAGACGACCGAGACAGCTGCAGCCGGGATGTCTGCGGATGAACACAATTTTTCCAAACTGAAATCTTTGGCAGGTGTTGAAGGTTTTCATCTGCTCGCTCCATCTAATCTAATTTCAATTTATCGAAACAGTTGATTAGTTTCCGCAACGGAGACGACACTGATGTCGGTTTTGTTTAATTATAGAGTAAATCTGTCCTGCTATCCTAATAGAAACCTTTTGACTGTGGCAAAGACAAAGGTAGCAGGTGGACTTGCCTGCCAGCGTGCATTTAATCGCCGTTTGTGCGAATAAAAAGCGAGAACATTTTGAAAAGCAGATATTCTGCAGGTAGTTGTCGATGCGTTGATGATTTTACAAGCTGAAAACAATTTTAATCTCCTGGAGATCGTGGATAAAAAACACAAAACACAAAACAAAATCAGACTACTGCGGCTTCCGTGATGGTGCACTACCAGGTGTTACTCTGATGTATTTCTATGATAATAGTAATAGGATAGTTCACCAATTCATCACACGCAGTGGCAGTGAAAATCAAAATATCCAGCTTAAATGGAAGCTCCCAACAGGCTACATATAATAATTTGCTTGGCCAAATATGAGTGAATGTGCTGATTAGAATCACACCCAGGCTCTCAGAGAGGTCCAGGTGCTGTTAGGTGCCCAATTATAATGCCTGGTTTGCTTTTTAAAGTGCAGACACTTGTAATAATATTAGCCTCAGCGCTGCCCTGGCCTACCCACAGGGCTGGACCCAGGACCCGTTTCATTACTCCACCTGCAGAGTCAGTGTGGAAAACTGAGACTGAAAAAGTTCAAGGATAGCTTCAGAAGGGAGAATTTGCTGTGCAGTAGCTTTAAAGAAGTCAGGCTACATGTCACTTATAATGACCACTTATCTCCTCCAACGCCAAAATTTCAGCATTGTCAGTATTTACTCTGAAAAACTCCAAATTCATTCCGGCCTTAGAGGTGAAACATTGTGATTTTCCTTAAAGTGAGAGGCAGGCTGGTATGCTCTTTTTTGTGATATGACAATAGAAAGCCAGCTACACAATAGTGTCCCATTTACCAGGATGGGACAGCGTGGGTTGAGAAACATCATTACACCTGCATTTATTTGCCAAAAAAAGAAAGGATGAACCCGAGCCCCTCGAATTTATCACAACTTGAAGCCCAGAGTTTAAAGCGCTACTCCGGCCATTTAGTCCTGACATTCGATTAAATTAGGTGATGGATAAGACAGTTTGAAAACATAATGGCCAAATTTGAAGCAGAAGAAGCTGAGACATCCCAGCTTTGGTCCTGTCACAGCCCTGATACCACATTTGTGTGAAAATACATGCACTTCCTGTCGCAGTGAGGTTTCAAGTACTGCTCTTTTTTTAAAAAGAAAAATGCTTGAAAAATAAATATAAAAAAAAAATGTTACCCTGGCAACCCCAGCACCGTGGTCAAGCCCAGCCTTCACAGTGATTGGTTTGATTACTTTGGCTGATTACTCAATAGAGCAAGATTCAAATCAATTCACAAAAAGTTGAAACAAAAAATGTTCTTCCAGCTGTTGACCGTCTTCTTCCCCAAGCCTCCACGTGCTACGTTTACCTAAGCACCCCTGCAGGCGTACCCCAACAAACAATTCATTTTATTATAGGCACTGTTTAAATAAATACATACAGTCTAACTGGCCAGTTTGTTAGCTTTAAGTCTTCATTACTGCAAATATCTAATGAGCCAATCACATGGCAGCAAGTCAAAGCATTACTACTGAAGTTCAAGCTGAGCATCAGAATGGAAAGGAAAGGTGATTTAAGTGACTTTGAACTTGGTTGTTGGTGCCAGATGGTCTGGTCTGAGTATTTCAGAAACTGGTCTGCTGGACTTTTCCCTGCACAGCCACGCTAGGGTTTCCAGAGAATGGACACAACATAAATGAATTTACAATACATCTAAAAACCTTGAAGCAGATTAGCATAGCATGCGCTACTCCTGTCAGCTAAGAACAGGAAACTGACGCTGCAATTCACACAGGCGAACAGAACGCTGAAAAAAAACCATTGCCTCGTCTGAAAAGTCTCGATTTCTGCTGTGACATTTGGATGGCAGGGTCGCTGTTTGATATAAACAAACCATGGATCAATTCACCCAAGTATCGCTGGATCAGGCTGTCGGTAGTGGTGGTATAATGGTTCAGCTCAGATCATTTGAAATTGGTTTCTGGAACATGACAGTGAGCTCCATGTACTCAAATGACCTCCACGGTCACCAGATATCAATTTATTAGAGCGCCTTTGGGATTTGGGGCGAAAGACGTGGATGTACAGCTGACCAATCAGAGACAACGGTCATGTAAATATGTCATGTAAATATGAACCAAAATATCTGCAAAATGTTTCTAGCACCTGGTTGAATCTATGCCATGAAGAATTAAGGCGATTTTGAGGGCAAAAAGGGGTCCAACCCAGTGCCAACAAGGTATACCTAATGAAGTGTGTATCTTAGTGTAACACTCTTGTTTTTCTTTCAGAATGACATTTACAACACTTCAGAATGTTAAGTCATACTGCATTTGCATAACTCAATGACACACTGACTATAACTACAAGTGCAAATTGCTTCAAAACACCTTTATCAGATATTGTCTTAAGTTATTTCCTAGCAAGAATTTTTGTGTCCGTGTTTTCCACAAAGAATGTGAAATTTTAACCACAAAGCAGTTTTCCCCTTTGCCTCAGCCCATTTTAAATGAGCTTTTGCTCAGAGAAGACGGCGGTGTTTCTGGATCATGTTCACACATTTCTGCTTTGCATTTGATGGCGCTTTAAACTGCATTTGTGGATAGCACGGTGAGTCACAGACTGTGAGTTCTGGAAGTTTTCCTGAGCCTATGCGATGATTTTCATGGAGGAATGGTTTGTGTGTGTGTGTTTTAATGCCATGCCACCTGAGGGTCTTGCGCACAGAGATTTCTCCAGATTTCTGAAATCATTTGACCACACACTGTTCTGTAGATGATTAGTTAGTCTTTTTTATGCCCAGTCACGTTACTGACTTGTTACCAGTTAACGTAATTAGCTGCAAAATGCTCCTCCAGCTGTTTCTTTTTAGTATCCCTTAATTTTTCAGCCTTTTGTTGCCCCTGTCCAAACTCTTTTCAGTTTTCAAATTTAAAATGAGCTAATAATTACATGTGATTTGTTTTCTATGCTCTGTTGTGAAAAAATAAAAAGGGTTTGTGAGATCTGAAAAACATTGAATTCTGTTTGTGTTTTTAATTTTTTCAATTCAATTCAATTTTATTTATATAGCGCCAAATCACAACAACAGTCGCCTCAAGACGCTTTACATTGTAAGGTAGACCCTACAATAATACATACAGAGAAAAACCCAACAATCATATGACCCCCTGTGAGCAAGCACTTTGGCGACAGTGGGAAGGAAAAACTCCCTTTTAACAGGAAGAAACCTCCGGCAGAACCAGGCTCAGGGAGGGGCGGCCATCTGCTGCGACCGGTTGGGGTTTTACATCTCAACTTTTTTGGGACTGGGTTTATATATGTGTTTATTGTGCAAGGTAAGGAGAGGAAGTAGCGGCATTTGTGCACGTGGGTACAACAGTTTAGGTTACCGGTACAAATCAGGACATGAAGGGAACCCAGAAAATGACACGCAGAAGTTCTCATGATGCAACATAGCAGCAGTTTTTTCTTCCTCTTAAGCCCAAGCTTGGATAAATAACCGGATGACAATATTGTGATGGCATTAGGTTTGGTGTAACTTAATCAAATAGCTATATGTTTCAAAGGAAAATGTTAAAAACTGATTTGTGAACAGTGACAAAGCATACGTGACTGAGGTGAGTATATTAATGTTGTATTAATCTGAGCCGTGCTAACACATCACACATCACAGTTACATGGACATTTGCAGAACCTAAACAGATTTTCCTGATCACAACCTCCGTGAGGATATGATCTGGTGTGCATGTAAAAGCACTCATTTAGTCATAGTGTAGGAGAGGTGGTTCTGTAAACTGCCTGTCTGAGCCCGAGTCATTTACATAGGTAATGGTAGGGGTAGTGCTCAAAAATGTGCGGGGGTGGAAAATATACAATCCTCCACCAGCATACAAAAAGAGCCAGGAAGAGAGGGAGAAAGAGAGAGACATGGAAGAAAGACATAGAGGCAGAGAGGGAGATGTAGGTGTCAGGCTCCTGACGCACTCTGAAATGATGGGTAATTACATTTCAAATTACCGATGGGAACAAGAGCGAACTCCCTGACTTTGGTGCGCAGGGAAATGCATTAAGAGTGTTGAAATCAGTGCGCAATAGGTAATTTCTAGAATTCCTGTGTTTAGGCAGATTTGCATAGCTGAAAATACCAGCTTAAAGGGCCACTTCACCGAACAACAAATCAGATTTACTTTGCATCTCATTTTGGATGCTTCCCCGAACTGTACACCTTGTTTCAGGTTGTACTTTGAGTTTCGTCAGAATTAGCAAATTTGTCTTCCAGAAACAAAACCTCAGGATGCAGATTGTTTCAAGTACAACAAGTCTGAAGCCGCAGCAGGACAGATTTTGCATGGAAACCCAACTGTGTCCTCTACCTAGTGTTAATAGAACAGAGAAATATTCCCCAGGTGGGACTGCAGGATTAGTTGCGGTGGTGTACTGTAGTAGAAACGTAGTCACAGCAGAGACTTTCTTGTTTACATCAGGCATTTCTTACTAAATGCAGTAAGTGAAGTTAATTAACTTTTTTCTCATGAAACATAGTCATTTGTAATAACATATTTGTTTACCATCATACTGTGTTTAGTAGGTTACCATGCTAACATTTGATTAGTAAACCACAGACTGTATATAAAAGATGGAGGTATCCACCGTGACGTAACGCTTTGATTCTGGAGTATGGATCTGTAGCCTTGAAATCGTCAGTTTGGGATAAGCTTTTCTTTGGCAACAAAGCTAATCATATTTGGACAAAAGACAGGAGTGATGATGTCACAATATACGAAGTTTGGTAACTGGTACCAGTAGAGTGGAAATTCTCTTCATTTTGATTATGAGCAAAGCTTTAACCATCCAAACAAGATTATACTATGAGCTTTGACATTTTGGATGGATGAGTACATGCTCATGTTTAAAAAAAAAGTATTTACGGAGAAGGACTACTGTACCCATAATCCACAATACTAAAATGAAACACTGCCAGCTTAGACCGGTTGGCTGCCTTTTGTTCTGTTTTCAGTCAAGATGATCGCACACTGCTTCAATGATGTTCAGGTCCGGGCTCTGGGGAGGCCGATCCATGACTGAGAGTGTCCCACTGTGTGTTTTTCTATCCAAGTATGCTTTTACTGGACTGGCAGTGTGTTTGAGATCACTGTCATGCATCAGATGGTGTTGCATGGTGGATCAAAATCTGATGATACTTATATATGTTCATAATTTTATCAGTTTTTTTAACAATCTGTTTGATTTCTTCGTGTTATTAACGACATGACTTTCAGATACTGTTCATCTGTTATACACAGTTTTTAGACCAGACACTTCTTCCTTTGTCCTCCACTTGTCCAAGGACGCACTGCACACCGTGCTGATATACTCCAAGTTGTCAGGTAATAACTGTTTGGGAATCATCTTGTTGGTGCAAAAATACAATTTTACGTCTGTCGACTGTGTTATCTTTGGATTCATAAAGAATTAATAAAGAAAGCTAAAGAAATGGAAACAAATTCTGTTTTTGTGACAGGTTGCTGATAAAAAAGTATCTAAAGATACAACTTAAAATGGATTATTTGCTAAGTTAGACAATTTTTTTGTGTTTGAATGATTCATGGGTCAGTGTTAAGTGGCTTAACAAATAAAAAAGGATTCCTCTGAAAATGGTCAGGTACAAACAGGAGCCATGAGAGCAGTGATTGTACTCAGGAATGAAGCCCTGTAATATATATATATCTATAACCTGGCTACACTTTACTAAACACAACCCCAAACTATTATTATTCAGTAATGAAAATGATTAAATTTAAGAAGATTGGAGGTCGTTTGCTGTGGAATCTGGGATTTGCAATGAATTCTGGGATAAGTAGTTGCTTTACTGTTAAAAATTATTTTGTACACATTCTTATAATTTTGTATTTTTCCCCCTCCCCATTTTCTCTTTTTTGTTTTTGAATCCAAATTATCAAATTATTGATCAACTGTTATTTATGGTGATGATTAGCTTGGTTCAAGGCTTATAACTCTTGGTTTTACATGGGGATGGCAGGCCATTTATTTAAAAATGTTTTCATATTTTGTCGACAGGTCAAAGTTACGATTTTTACAAAGTAAATACTAATGTTACATAGCGCATTTACACTACGATACCATGTGCATTTATATTTTATATGCATTTAGCTATTGCATGCATATTCACCTGTGGGGCATGTTGAATTCATAACAGCAATTTTATCTATCTAAAAGAAAAATGATAACTTGTATTTTAGGATAGCAATGCACAAAGTAGTTCCATACCTGACTCTTGCTGCCTTTTTTATCAGTGACTAAAGGCGGCGCTATAGTCGGTGCCACCTTCCACATGTATTTGTAGGCGTCTGAGTTGCAGCAATAGCACATAATGCCTCTGGTACTAGAAAAATGTAATAAGTAAGTAAGTAAAATTTTCACAATTTTAATTTTGAAAGTTATCTGAAGTATTGATTCTGGTGACATCCTAAGTTATCAGCTAGCTTGGTTAGCATGGCGCATCATAGCGCCCTCTACCGGACCTTGATCCCTAGCAGACATTTTGACCTGTCCCGGCAGGAAAAGGTATTTTTTAGTCACTCATTCTGTGTAGAAAATTCAAATCCAATAAGTAGATGTTAAAATAATTGATTGAAGAAGAGAAAACGTTAACCCCAATTTGGCATCAATCCTCGTGTCTACACAAAATCGCAGGACAATCCATCCAATAGCTGCTGAGCGATTCCCCTCAGCACGGAAGTGCTGTTGATAATGTAGGTGCCAGCAGTCTCTGGAGGGGTTTCCATCATTAGTTTAAAGAGATCACATGATTGTGCTGTGAGTCCTAATGATAGCACTTAATATGATTTTGGTTTCAAATATTGGTGTTGGATGTGCATTAAAGTGCCTACAGTATTTTTAATAATTACGGCAATTTGAGAGCATTAAACACAATTATATAAATTAAGCTCATCGATGGTTAAAGTTTATTAGAGTTTCCATACAGCTGAGAGCTCGTTTGTAACCTCAATCACCAAAGCTTCACCCCCGCCACAACACCTGAGGGGGAGAAAAAAAAAAATAGATACACAACAGCTGCAAGTCTGTAAATTATTTTGCGAACAGTGAACGTCAGGTGAAAACTAATTTTTTTTAAGGCACCAGGAGATCGCAAATAATTTATGAGATTCAAAATCTGAATACCACCGAAGCAAGTCAAATAAATATTGAATAATGTTTTTGGCCTTTTGGGGAGATGGCTAAAACCAAATATTGTGCTGCAGGATAACTCCTCAGTACATGTTTGTATACTAGCTGACAGATTTTTCAATCCTCTCTATTTTTTTTTTATTTTTTTTTTAAAGCTCCCTGGCTCGCTGGTCAGATTCTCGCTATGGAATGTGGTGTGGGACAAAAGGAGTGGAGATCCAGAAACTCGGTGACCTCCTGGAGAGGTCTCATTCTCCCTCTTCCCTTACTCTATTTGTGTCTCAGTCTGTCTGCTCCTCTGTTCAAAGCTTGCTTTCCCTCCCCGTGTTTCTTGCTCTCGATCTGTCCATCACTTACTTGTTCACTCTGTCAGGCTGCTGTACTTTGATGTGTTGCTGGCCCAGGTACTCTTTGCTTGGCCTCTTTCTTCATTCTTTCTGTTTCCACACACATACACACACACACACACACATACACACACACACACACACACACACACACACGCGCGCACACACACACACACACACACACACACACACACACA